>UESW01002733.1:0-71209 GCA_900491605.1 Calamus simplicifolius | reverse complement strand
TCTTTTTAAAAACAAGGTTTTATCAACATTTCCTCTAGAAAAGTCATTTTCAATTAAAAATTTACTTAATCTATCATACCAAGCTCTAGGTGCTTGCTTTAAACCATAAAGTGCTTTGTGTAGTTTGAAGACATGGTTTGGAAATTCATGATCTTCAAAACCAGGAGGTTGTTCAACATAAACTTTCTCATTTATAAAACCATTTAGAAATGCACTTTTAACATCCATTTGAAATAAGTTGAAATTCATATGACATGCAAATGCAAGTAGTAGCCTAATGGCTTCTAATCTAGCAACAGGTGCAAAAGTTTCATCAAAATCTATACCTTCTTCTTGATTATATCCTTTTGCAACTAGTCTAGCTTTGTTTCTAATTACTATGCCATTTTCATCTAATTTATTTCTAAATACCCATTTAGATCCTATTATAGGGTGATTTTTAGGTCTTTCAACTAGGGTCCAGACTTGATTTCTAGTGAATTGGTTTAACTCTTCCTGCATTGCTAACATCCAATAACTATCTTTCTCGGCTTCCTCTATAGTCTTAGGTTCTATATGAGATACAAATGCAAGATGATTATTGATATCTCTCATTGATGATCTAGTCCTTACACCTTGAGATGGATCACCTATGATTAGGTCCTTAGGATGACCATAAGCATATCTCCAATCTCTAGGTAGATCTTGATCATTTTGAACAGTATCAATACCATCATCCTTAGGTGAGTCATCATCCTTAACTTCAGGTTCTTGATCTGAAGATACATTTAATTTTTCAATATCTCTTTCAATCAAAGATGTATCTTCCTCATCATCAATTTTATCTGAACTTGATGCTAAAGACTCATCAAACACTATATGAATGGATTCTTCTACAACTAAGCTTTTCTTATTAAATACTCTATATGCTTTGCTAGATGTAGAATATCCTAGGAAGATACCTTCATCAGACTTTGCGTCAAACTTCCCAAGATTATCCTTACCATTGTTATGAATAAAACATTACAACCAAATGCATGAAAATAACTTAAATTTGGTTTCCTATTGATCCAAAGTTCATAGGGAGTTTTCTTAAGGATAGGTCTAATTATGGCTCTATTTAGAATGTAACAAGCTGTGTTTATAGCTTCCGCCCAAAAATATTTGGAAGTTGGCTTTCACATAGCATGGTACGGGCCATGTCTTCTAAAGTCCTATTCTTCCTTTCTACAACTCCATTTTGTTGTGGTGTTCTAGGTGCAGAGAAGTTATGATGTATGCCTTTTCAAAATAAATTTTTTTAAATAAGTGATTTTCAAATTCAGTTCCATGATCACTTCTAATAGACACTATGGTAGTGTTTTTCTCATTAGTGACTTTCTTAACAAATTTCATGAATATTGAGAAAGTCTCATCTTTGTGAGCCAAAAACATTACCCAAGTGAATCTAGAGTAATCATCTACTATCACTAGACCATATTTCTTTCCTCCTAGACTTGTGGTTCTAGTAGGTCAAAAAGGTCCATGTGTAGTAGCTCTAGTGGCCTAGTAGTTGAAACAACATTCTTAGATTTGAAAGAAGTTCTTGTTTGTTTTCCAAATTGACATGCATCACATATTTGATTATTTTCAAAATTTAGACTAGGAATACCTTTAACTAAATCCATTTTCAATAATTTGAAATTAGGTGTGTGCTTGCATGACCTAATCTACGATGCCACAGCCAACCAATCTCATTCATTTTAGCATTATCAGCAACTAAGCAATGATTACTTGGAGATAAATTACTCAAATCAATTAAGTACACATTGCCATAGCGTTTACCAACAAGAAAATGCTATTATCAATGGGATTAGTAACAGTGCAAACAGAAGCTTCAAAGGAAACCTTGAACCCTTTGTCACACAGTTGGCTAATACTTATTAGATTATGTTTAAGTCCATCAACATATAAAACATTATCAATATGAGTAGATGGAGTAATTTGAATCTTACCAATGCCCATGATATGGCCTTGACCATTATCACCAAAAGTAACTACTCCACCTCTTTTTGATTCAAGGGTGATGAATTGATCTTTGTCACCCGTCATGTGTCTTGAGCAACCACTGTCCAGGTACCATTTTCTTTTCAGTCTGATAGCTGCAAGACACTCCTGCAAAACATTTATGTCTTAATTTTAGGTACCCAAGCCTTCTTGGGTCCTTCATGGTTAGAAGCATTAAACATTGTTCCTTTGGGAACCCAAATCATCTTTTTCTTTTTATGTGAAGATTTACACATATATGATTTATGTCCTTTGTTTCCACATTTAAAACAAGTAATGTTTAATGATTTTTCAGCATGTACAAAAATGTTTTTCAATGATTTTTACTTTTTAAGTGGATTATATCCTAATCCAGCTTTATCAAAAATAGCCTTTTGATTTTCCAAAATCATATTAAGTTTGATAGAGCTTAGAGTAAATTTATCAACTATAGGCTTAAGTCTATCAACTTCATTTTTCAAACTTTCTTTTTCTTTTATTAAAAGTTCTTTATCAACAACATGCTTTCATTTTCTAATGATAGTTTTTGCATTTGAGTTTTCAAATCTTTGTTCTTTGAACTTAGGTTTGCAAAATCATCCATTAATTCATAAAAAGCACTATGTAATTCATCAAAAGTGAAGTCATCAAGAAAACTTGGACTTACCTCATCATTATCCGCCATGAAGCATAGATTGGCCATTTCACTCTTTTCTTCTTCTTCGGAACTTGTACTTTCCGAATCGCTCCATGTGGCCATCATTGCCTTCTTTTTGAACCTCCGGGTGCCTTTGTTTAGTTGAGGGCATTCAGATTTAAAGTGACCCGACTTCTTGCATTCAAAACAAATAACTTTCTTTTCTTTGCCCTTGTCCTCATCTTTTCTTGCAAAGGGCTTTTTATTTTCAAACTTCTTCTTCTTCATGAATCTTTTAAATTTTCTTGTGATGAGTGCCATGTCCTCATCATCACTTTTATCTTCGGATTCATGAGGCTCTTCCATATATTCAGAAATCTTAAGAGCCATATTTCTTTTCTTCTTTGACTCATCTTCATCAACATGTTGCTTGATTTGAAGCTCATGAGTCATTAAGGATCCCAACAGTTCTTCTAGGGGTAGTGTACTTAGATCCTTTGCCTCTTGTATTGCCGTCACCTTAGCTTCCCAAGTCTTAGGCAAGGAACGCAAGACCTTCCTCACAAGATCAGAATTATCATAAGATTTACCAAGACTTTTTAAACCATTAACTATGTCAGTAAATCTTGTAAACATATCAGCAATAGATTCACATGCATCCATTTTAAACAATTCATATTTATGAACTAGCATGTTAATCTTGGATTCCTTGACTTGATTTGTTCCCTCATGGGTAACTTCAAGTCTATCCCAGATTTCCTTAGCAGAAATGCAAATAGATATGTGATTGAATTCATTTGCATCTAATGAGCAGTATAAGACATTCATTGCTTTGGCATTGAGTTGTGCCAATTTTCTATCATTTTTATCCCATTCCATTTCCAGTTTAGGAATCTCCATGCCATTAACTCTAGCAGTGGGTGTGTGTGGTCCATTGACTATAATACTCCATAGATCATAGTCAAGTGCTTGAATGAATATTTTTATTCTAGCCTTCCAATAACCATAGTTAGAACCATTAAATAAGGATGGTCTATTAGTAGATTGACTTTCGGAAAAAGATGAACCAGCTTGAGTTGCCATGTGGATCTTTGACTCTTGATCGTTAGATCAAATCAAATGAGCACTAGCTCTGATACCAATTGTTGGTCCAGATAGCAACCCAAGAGGGGGGGTGAATTGGGTTTTTCAAAAATTAAACTCTTTTGAAAGATAACCCCCAGCGGAAATAAAAACTTAGATTCACAGATTTAAAACTAAGCAACTATAAATGGAGAGTTGAAGATAAAGAGACAATCACGGAAAACACAATAGATTTTATAGTGGTTCGGTGTACCTACACCTACGTCCACTCCCAAGTACCTCTTGGGTCCACACTATAATCAAACTGATTACAACAGAGTTATTTTGCAAGCTCACAACTCAAACATATTGTTTTCTCGGGTGCACAACGAACCCAGCTGGTTTTCAAGGCTCACCAGCACAAAACCTAAAACACAAGCTAATGCTTGCTCAAGGCTAATAGCCTCAACTGAATCAATCACCAGATTGACCCAGCAAACAGTATTTTGATTTTACAAAAGCAAACTGCTCCTTCAATGAGCAAATATATAATAATGAAACAATAAATAGAGATTAGGAACCAAAGCCTGATTCGAAGATCTTGGTGGCTTTTTCCTTCTCTTCCTTTGAATGGATCTTCCTTTGAATATGCTCTTGAGGCTCAGAAGATTGGAAAAACTAGGGCTTCTTCCTTCTTTTGAAATTTCTTCTAAAAAGAACAGCGAAAGCTTGGAATCTCTTTCTCTTCTTTGGGGAATGAGTATGATCTTTTCTTACAGGTTTTTCCTCTTTTCTTTTCTAATGGATCTCAAGGATTTTCTCTATTCTTTTCTTCTTCTCTTTTTTTTTTTGATTTGGGATGCAATCGACCCTCTTCTTATAGATCCGATTAATCCACAAATAGTGTGAAACTATCCGTTAGAAGCAAGTGAAAAAGGATTAGATCCATAAATAACAATAGCCATTAGGATTAAAATAGATAAAGATAAAGTTTAGAGTCGTTCTGACAGTTTGGAGCCGTGTCTGATATTCTAGAGTTGGCTCTGGCTTTTCTGGAGTCGGCTCTAACTTGAAATAATTTAATCCGCTCGATCTGGATTTGTCTCTGACTTTTCTGGGGTCGACACAAAATTCTTCTGGAGTCGACTCTAACAGTCTGGGAGTCGACTCTAAGTCGTGGCCTGAAAATCCAACGTTCTGTTGTTTCTGATAGAGTCGGCTCTCTCAGTCCCGAGTCGACTCTAAGTCTGTGCCATTTTCTGGAGTCGGCTCTGCGATTCCATGTGTCGACTCTAATGTCTGCAGTCTCACCTTGACATTAGATTCAAACCAGAACTTGATTTTTCTTCTTGATTTTGATCATTAAATAGACTTATAATCTGAAAAACTTAATCAAAATCATTAGTAACATCAAATGTTATACTCAAATAGTTTTGTTAATCATCAAAATCCTCAATTGGGTCAATAATCTCTCCCTTTTTGATGATAACAAAAACTTTGAGTATATGCATTAAAAAATTTATTTGAATTGAGAATTATAGACATTGTTAAAGCTTAGAGACTTTCTAATAGAGAATTTGATGCCCATATTCAAAATGAATAAAAATAAATAAAACTTGACATCAATCAAAATGATTTAACTTTTATATGGAGAAATTTATTAAGCTCCCCATGCATTGAATAGCTCCCCCTATGTAGATAAACTGAATTTTTTTAAAAAATTTCTCTCATTCTTTCTATTCTTAGAATTGTTCTTCATTTTCTTTCTCTTCATTCTCTTTTTCTTTATATGCATAATACACTCATCTCTCCCCCTTTTTTGTTATCAACAATAAGGTGAGTTTTAAAGGCAAATAAAGAATGTTATCAAAGCGAGGATGTTGGTTCGAATAGTCATAAAGATAGGAAATTCATTCATTGACATTCAATCAAAGAAAAATTTGTAATAAAAGTGTAATATTCATTCAACCATTCGTACTCCAAAGCAAGATCCATTACATGTATTCTAAAATGATAGATTTAAGTATGTAAGTCCTAGAAACATGCTAAGAAAGAAAACAAGAAATCCTAAGATACAACCTAGGATTGAAACTCAAAATCAAATACTTATACACAATTTTCTTTAGATGTCCAATCATATCTATAACATCATCTTTTTGGGTTTTCTTAAAACTTTCAAGACATGCTTCAATTTGAGAGACGGCAAGGTCGATATCTTTCTTCAGTTGACTTGTAGCATGAAGATAAGTTCCAGAGCCGTCTGCAATGCCTTCCATCCTTTCAAAAATTTTATGAAGATCAACGCTAAAGGATTCGACGGAATTGCTAATTGAAAATAAAATCATGTCAAGTCTTGAATTAATCTCATCTTTTAATTGATTGAACTCCTCTCTTAATTTACACATATCATTTGTTCTTACACTGTCATACTCAGCCAGTAAAGCCCTGAGCTGACCAATTTGCTCCTCAAAAAATCTTTCTGATGCCATTGCTGACTGATGTGGAAGTTGAGAGCTAGGTCCAGCTTCTGAGGGTCCAGCAGGTGGTCCAACAGAAGGTCCAGCAGAAGAAGGTCCAGCAGATGGTTCAGGAATGTCTTCTCCTCTGACTTCCTCAACTCTAACCTCCTCAGCTCTGGCCTCATGTCCTCTTTTAATCCAGTTTCTATTTTCTTTTCTAAAGCCCATTCGGTGAATTGTAGAGACACTATAGTAATCTGTATGTCTTAACTTTCTTAGTGGCTCATTGTCCATTATAAGTACACCTTGGCTTCTGAAAACCAATGTTAAAACCATACCATATGGCAATGTAGATCTCTTCTTAGTAGCTGCCTCCGCCATATAGCCTATCATCATTTCAGCAAGATTTAAAGGTCTACCAGTGAGTATGCAGTCCATCAATAAAACGTCTCGCTCTGAGACATATTCAAACCTTCCAATTTTAGGAAAAAATCCTTCCACAGATATTGTGAAGTAATCTGAGTTCCAAATTAAGTTGATTTGCCAAGATTTCCTCAAACTCAGAAACTTCTCTCCCTAACATCCTTGATAGTGCTCCTCCTCTATCTTCATGATGATATTCAACAAGTCCAACAGTAGGCATTTCCAATAAATTACCAAGGGATTCGGCTGTGATGATTACCTTTGTTCCTCTTACAACACTTACTAAGCCTCCCTCTCCTCTACTTAAATCATTATAAAACTCTCTTACTAGGGCAGGGTAGGTAGGGATATCCAAAGAGCAGACCTTCTCCCATCCCATTTCTTTCAACAACCGCCCAATAGCAAAGCCCTCTGAAATAAAGAAGTTAAAATCAACTTTTCTTCCGGTTGTAATGGCCTTACCAGCTAATTGGTCGACTCGAGGAGAAGATGGTGAGGGTGGAGAGTCATCTTGAGTGGCAGATGAAGAAGATGATGAAGGTTGCCTCCGATTTGAACGGTGCTTCGTCGGAACAGTCGAACCACCAATGATAGCATGCCTTTTGGGAGCCATTGGATTCGATTGGAATGAGTAATCAAGGGTTTTGAGGGATTTGGATGGTTTGGAATCAGTTTGGAACAGTTTGAAAATGGTTTAGAAGACGATAGAAATCGTTTGGGATCGACTCCGCCCTTTTTATTTTGACCTAGTTCCACTTAGAGTCGACTCCCGAAAACGAGGTGTCGGCTCCGAACCAGAGAATCTATCAGTGCCCGAATTAGAGTCAGCTCTACAGAAGCCAGAGTCGGCTCTAATTGCCCAGACAGAACATCAAAATAAGAAGGTGTCAACTCCATAAACTGAAGGTGTCGACTCCACAATAGTTTCAGAGAAAAAATCAGATTTTCAAGGATCTGAAACTGATCAAATTAATCATCAAACTCTAGATAAGTGTTCCTTATCAATTGGGGAAACAATAAATCAACTTTCTAGATAAATTTCCTTATTGGACATAGAGGATTTTCAAGAAATTATTGAAGTCTAAATAGTTGTTGTCCTTAGGAGTTTCAGAAAATTATTCTAAAGGATCACAAACTCCTAATTCTCCTCTAAGATAGCAAAATCTCTCCTCAGTCAAAGGTTTGGTAAAAATATCAGCTAATTGATCATTAGTATTAACATATTCAAGACAAACATCTTTGTTAGTTACATGTTCTCTAATAAAGTGATGTCTAATTTCAATGTGTTTAGTTCTTGAATGTTGAATTAAATTTTTAGTTAGATTGATAGCACTAGTATTATCACATTTAATAGGTATTTTATCAAGTGTGATACCATAATCTTTAAGTTGTCGCTTAATCCAAAGGATTTGAGCACAGCAACTTCCAGCTGCAACATACTCTGCCTCAGCAGTGGATAATGCAACCGAATTTTGCTTCTTGCTAAACCAAGAGATTAAGTTACTTCCTAAAAGTTGGCATACCCCACTTGTACTCTTTCTATCTAATTTACAACCAGCATAGTTAGAATCAGAATAAGCAATCAATTTTAAGGTTGAGTCTCTAGAATACCATAATCCTACATTTTTAGTTCCATTTAAGTATCTAAAGATTCTTTTAACAGCAAGTAAATGTGATTCCTTAGGATTAGATTGATATCTTGCACATAAGCAGACAGAAAACATGATATCTAGCCTACTTGCAGTTAGATAAAGAAGTGATCCAATCATACCTCTGTAATGCTTCTGATCTACTTTCTTTCCTAGGACTGGCCCTGGGGCCATCTAGGAGCCAAGTGCCATCGGGGTCGCCTAGGACTGGCCCTGGGGTCGTCTAGGGGCCAATTGCCTTCGGGGCCACCTAGGATTGGCCCTGGGGCCGTCTAGGGGCCAAGTATCATCGGGGCTGCCTAGGACTGGCCCTGGGACCGTCTAGGGGCACTTAGGGCTGGTCCTTGGGCCGTTTAGGGGCCAAGTATCATTGGGGCCTCCTAGGACTAGTCCTGGGGCCGTCTAGGGGCTGAGTGCCATCGAGTCCGCCTAGGACTAGCCCTGGGGCCGCTTAGGACTGGCCGAGTTTCATCGGGGCTGCTTAGGACTGGCCTTAGGGCCGTGTAGGGGCCGAATGCCATCGGGGCCACCTAGGACTGGCCCTGGGGCCGTCTAGGGGCCAAGTGCCATCGGAGCAACCTAGGACTAGCCCTGGGGCCGTCTAGGGGCCAAGTATCATCGGGGCTGCCTAGGACTGGCCCTGGGACCATCTAGGAGCCAAGTGCCATCGGAGCCATCTAGGGGCCAAGAATCATCGAGGCCGCCTAGGACTGGCCCTAGGGCAGTCTAGGGGCCAAGTGCCATCAAGGCCATCTAGGACTAGCTCTTGGGTCATTTAGGGGCCAAGTGCCATCGAGGCCACCTAGGACTAGCCCTGGGGCGTCTAGGGGCCAAGTGCCATCGGGGCCGCCTAGGACTGGCCCTGGGGCCGTCTAGGGGCCAAGTGCCATTGGGGTCGCCTAGGACTGGCCCTGGGCCGTCTAGGGGCCAAGTATCATCGGGGCCGCCTAGGACTATCCATAGGGCCATCTAGGGGCAAGTGCCATCAGGGCCGCCTAGGACTGGCTCTGGGATCGTCTAGGGCCAAGTGCTATGGGGCCGCCTAGGACTTGCCCTAGGGCCGTTTAGGGGCCAAGTATCATCGGGGCTGCCTAGGACTGGCCCTGGGACCATCTAGGGACACTTAGGACTGGCACTGGAGCCGCCTAGGGGCCAAGTATCATCGTGGCCGCCTAAGACTGGGGCCGTCTAGGGGCCAAGTGCCATCAAAGCTGTCTAGGGGACAAGAATCATCAGGGCCGCCTAGGACTGGATCTGGGGTCGTCTAGGGGCCAAGTGCTATGGTGGCTGCCTAGGACTTGCCCTAGGGCCGTTTAGGGGCCAAGTATCATCGGGGCTGCCTAGTACTGGCCCTGGGACCATCTAGGGGCACTTAGGACTGGCACTGGGGCCATCTAGGGGCCAAGTATCATCGTGGCCGCCTAGGACGAGCCCTGGGGCCGTCTAGGGGCCAAGTGCCATCGGAGCCGTCTAGGGGACAAGAATCGGGGCTGCCTAGGACTGGCCCTAGGGCCATCTAGGGGCCAAGTGCCATCAGGGCCGTCTAGGACTAGCTCTAGGGTCGTTTAGGGGCCAAGTGCCATTGGAGCCACCTAGGACTAGCCCTGGCGCCGTCTAGGGGCCAAGTGCCATCGGGGCCACCTAGGACTGGCCCTGGGGCCGTCTAAGGGCCAAGTGCCAGCCAAGTATCTTTGGGGCCGCCTAGGACTGGCCCTAGGGCCGTCTAGGGGCCAAGTGCCATTAGGGCCGCCTAGGACTGGCTCTGGGGTCGTCTAGGGGCCAAGTATCATCGGGGCCACCTAAGACTTGCCCTAGGGCCGTTTAGGGGCCAAGTATCATCGGGGACACCTAGGACTGGCCCTGGGACCGTCTAGGGGCACTTAGGACTGGCCCTGGGGCCGTTTAGGGGCCAAATATCATCGGAGCCGCCTAGGACTGGCCCTGGGGCCATTTAGGGGCCAAGTATCATCGGGGCCGTCTAAGACTAGCCCTGGGGCCGTCTAGGGGCCGAGTGTCATCGAGGCCGCCTAGGACTGGCCCTGGGGCCATCTAGGGGCCGAGTATCATCGGGGCCTCTTAGGACTGGCCCTGGGGCCATCTAGGGGCCAAGGGCCATCGGGGTCGCCTAGGACTGGCCCTGGGGCCGTCTAGGGGCCAAGTATCATCGGGGCCGCTTAGGACTGGCCCTGGGACCATCTAGGGGCACTTAGGGCTGGTCTTAGGGCCGTTTAGGGGCCAAGTATCATTGGGGCCGCCTAGGACTAGTCCTGGGGCCGTCTAGGGGTCGAGTGCCATCGAGGCCGCCTAGGACTGGTCCTGGGGCCGCTTAGGACTGGCCGAGTATCATCGGGGCCGCATAGGACTGGTCTTAGGGCCGTCTAGGGGCCGAGTGCCAACGGGGCCGCCTAGGACTGGCCCTGGGGCCGTCTAGGGGCCAAGTGCCATCGGAGCCGCCTAGGAGTAGCCCTGGGCCGTCTAGGGGCCAAGTATCATCGGGGCCGCCTAGGACTGGCCCTCGGGCCGTCTAGGGGCCAAGTGCCATCGGAGCCGTCTAGGGGCCAAGAATCATCGGGGCCGCCTAGGACTGGCCCTAGGGCCGTCTAAGGGCCAAGTGCCATCAGGGCCGTCTAGGACTGGCTCTGGGGTCGTTTAGGGGCCAAGTGCCATCGGGACCACCTAGGACTAGCCCTGGGGCGTCTAGGGGCTAAGTGCCATTGGGGCCGCCTAGGACAGGCCCTGGGGCCATCTAGGGGCCAAGTGCCATCGGGGTCGCCTAGGACTGGCCCTGGGCCGTCTAGGGGCCAAGTATCATCGGGGCCGCCTAGGACTGTCCCTAGGGCCGTGTAGGGGCCGAGTGCCATCAAGGCCACCTAGGACTGGCTCTGGGGTCGTCTAGGGCCAAGTGCTATGGGGGCCGCCTAGGACTTGCCCTAGGGCCGTTTAGGGGCCAAGTATCATCGGGGCTGTCTAGGACTGGCCCTGGGACCGTCTAGGGGCACTTAGGACTGGCCCTGGGGCCGTTTAGGGGCCAAGTATCATCGGGGCCGCCTAGGACTGGTCCTGTGGCCGTCTAGGGGCCGAGTGCCATCGAGGCCGCCTAGGACTGGCCCTGGGGCCGTCTAGGGGCCTAGTATCATCGGGGCCGCCTAGGACTGGCCCTGGGGCCGTCTAGGGGCCAAGTGCCATCGGAGCCGTCTAGGGGCCAAGAATCATCCGGGCCGCCTAGGACTGGCCCTAGGGCCGTTTAGGGGCCAAGTGCCATCGGGGCCATCTAGGACTGGCCCTGGGGTCGTCTAGGGCCAAGTATCATCGGGGCCGCCTAGGACTGGCCCTGGGACCGTCTAGGGACACTTAGGACTGGCCCTGGGGCCGTTTAGGGGCCAAGTATCATCGGGGCTGCCTAGGACTGGCCCTGGAGCCGTTTAGGGGCCAAGTGCCATCGGGGCCGCCTAGGACTGGCCCTGAGACCGTCTAGGGGCAAGGTGTTGTATTTATCACATGGCTTTTTATCAGCTACATCAGTTTCTTTCTTTCTTTTTTTTATTTTTCTTTTCCATTGTGTGCCTTCGTTCAGTAAAATAGAATGGACACTCGGATGGATCAACATAAAAGTTAAATTTACTCTTGTTTAAGGAATATATACAGATAGAACTAGCACCGAACAACTACGAACGCAAATACACTGTAACAAGGAAAGCAAATCATTTTGCAGAAATTCATCTCTAAAGACGTCACAGTTTTTTTGTCGGGACTCCATATAGAATGCCGTTCTCGAGCAGGAAATGGCAGATTGGCACGGTCCCAGGCTTCCCATTGAGCACCTCGAAAGCCAGGCTTTTGGGGTTGAATCGGGCCGTCTCCGTGTGGCATACGGCCATGGCCTCCACCTTTGTACCGTCGTTCCCGACCATCGACACCGTGTATGCTACCATTCTATTCATGTGGCAAAAAAACACAGCATACGCGTAATTCATAACATGGCAGGCCACGAACTTGGAGCCAGCCAGCCTTTGCACTTTGGATACGGTGTACACTTGCTTCGGGGTACCCTTGGCATCCGCCGTCGTCGACAAGGCCCAGAGGTTACGCGTCCCAAGGGTCGACGTGCTGAAATCGACCATGGACTCGAGCGAAGTGGCACAGTACATTTTCACTCCATCTGGTGGGGGCTCCTCGCACTCCTGAAGGATCTTCTTCATGGATAACACTTTGATGGAGTTGGGCTCGACGGAAAGGCGGGCAAGGATTTCTGGAAACTTGATGGAGGAGAAGGCATGTCCTTAGGCTTCTCAGGATTCCTTACATAGGAGCTGGTAACCCCTCCATGGCATCGCCCAGTGAGCTCCACCACCACCACCACCACCACCACCAGAGCCAGAGGGAGATCAAACTGGCGAGAAGCCCATCGCCACCCCATCCCTGTTGCTCCCCTGTCCTGAGACTTCCACGGAAACTCGTTACACGCGGTCTTCCTCGTGGGTTAAATAAGGCGGGGATAGCGAGGAATTAGGGGAATATCCAAGGATAGGTGCCGGAATATAAAGTTAATACTCGGGGGTAGGGTGGAGCGAGGAAAATCAGAGGGGGATGGTCACAGAGGATGACGAGGAGTCTGGAGGCGACGGTTGACTTTGAAACGTGGGGATGGGAGAAGGAGCGGGAGAGTGGACAGAGTAGATTACGTGGAGGGGACCGAGTTAACAATGCGGTGGCGGGCGGCAGGGAATCTCTGCGCATCGGTGCGGGACAAACAGAATAAAGGTATTTTTTTTGCAACTTATGACGATGAAGGGGAAGGGGAAGGGGAAGGGGAAGGGGGAAGGGAAGGGGAAGGGAAGGACCATAATACAATACTTAATTAGCTAGGCCTCTGCCTGTTGCGGCCTTCTATTTTCATAGGATACTACTACTCCGGACTCCTTACGCGCGAGATGATGATATATTTATCTATCTATATATTAGCTAGGGAGGGAGAGCTTTTGATAAAATTTCAGTAATTATGAATGGACTGGTCAACCGCGTTTACTTGATTTTTATTTTTATTTTTATTTGCATGGAAACAAGGGAATGGTAATATTTAATTAATGCAAACGCTTTGCCTTTGCGGCCTGAAAAGCCCTCCCCCCGTCACTTTGCCTGACGTGGAGGGGAGCCGTGGTGGTGGGTGGATCTGCGTTTATGAATGGACGGGTGTCATGCAGACGTTTTTTTGAAGCGGGTGAGATGTAGTTCGTCTATCTTCTAGATATGCTATCAATAGTTTTATATATCTAGTATAATTTGAAGAAGGTGTATATATTAAATTTAATAATGAAGTGATGAATGGTAAGTGAGAAAAGATGCAATCACTTGATTAGATATTAGTTTATAAAATCCCTTTATTTAATATTTATATAAGGAAGGTATAATTTGATAATTTGCATTAATAATAATAATAATAATGATAATAACAACTAAGGTAAGAAAATTCGGCAAGTTTTCATGGTGCCCTACGATGACGACGGATGTTAGGATTTTTCATGATGTGGGAATATACTGGGAAATATCCTTGTTAGATAAGATATGTGAAGTTACACGCATCAAACACCCTAACAATGCCATCAGAATTCAGGATCTTCCTTTTGGGACCACCGATCGAATAGCCAGTGGCCACGTGCTCTGCCCTTCATGGGAGGAGACTCGAAATGCGAAGATGCGTCCAATGAAGTTAACCGATCAGGAAGGTTCGTCAAAGTTTGAAACGTCAATCTTAGAAAATAATAGAAATAGGTTTAGAATTTCTACGTGCATCTCGATCGTCTTACTTGTAACCACATCAAACTCTTTAATATCTAACGTTATCTGGTTGTTATCTTCCAGGAAAAGCCAGCCCAGAGAAGCCGACAAAACGAATAGAATGGCATTCCCCCCACCCCCATTGAAGGTCGACGACCTTTTCCCATGGCCATCATCTTCTTCCTCTTTCCTATTAACACAATATATATATAAAATTAGTTCGGATCCCATAATTAGGAGACCGAGAGAGTTACGAGGAAAGCGGATCTGTCTGTTAGCAAACAAAGTAATAAAAAGCGCCAGAGCCGGTCCGGATGAAGTGCACGGTTTTGTTGGCCCCCGGGTGCAAGTCCTTCTGTAAGAAGAAGAGGGAACAAAGAGAGCAATCCTTGAATTCGGTTGCTGGGGCTTTGTAGTTGTAGATAATATTGTGATATTCCGCTCCGCATTCCGGCCTCCCCTTGCAGGTGGTACTAAAGTTGTAGATAATATTGTGATATTCCAGGTGACAGAAAATTAAATTTAAAATTTATTACTTTGTTGGGCAGTTCCCGAAATTCAGTCATGTCAAAAAAAAAATAAAACAGAACAGAACCTAAAGGTCAAGAAATGCTACTCTGAGATAACCTAAGTGGCGAGATCTATCAAAGAGCTATGCATGGGATTATCAAAGAATATTCCACTAGAACATGGAGAAGTGAAAGTCACATCATGGAAGTGGCTAAAGAAAGAAGATATGGCTGATGTGGACTCGTGCACATGATCAAGATAGTAGCTGCAATTGGATTATATAATTACTATTCAAGAGCTACTTATAAAATGGCCTTAAACATATGAATCAATCTTCTTTATGTTTATATTTTATTTTTATCCAACTTAATCTATCATGGGAGTAGTTGCAATTTAGTTTAGTCTAATCCTTGTTACCCTTTTTCTACTTTATTGTATTGTAGTAGTGAAAATCCTTTACAATCGGGATAACAAAAACCTAATTTATTTATTTATCTTAATTTTTGGTCCATCAATATACTAGTGATATGCCCGCATGATAAAACCTATCCATCATAGGCCAGTCTGCTAGTAGAAGTGTAGCCTTAGCTCATTAAATCATCGCATGCCTCCAAAGAGAAAGAAAGAGGTAAGCAAAGAGGCAACATTCTCCTAATTATTTTTTTTCTAGTTAAGGGGTGTCAAAAATTGATTTATGATAGTATTCACTACATATCCAATTTTCTTTAGCAAATACAACTGCAAAGATAGTATGGATATTATCCCAATATTAAGATTCATATTTAAACTTTTCTAAATAGATATAGATATACTTATATATTAAATGTATAGATATAAATAGACATATAGCCTATCAATATCATTAAGTGAAAAGCTAATTAAGTTAAAATTATATTAATATATGATTTTTTAATGTAATCATGAATGATGGGGGATGAGGTGGAATGATGCAATATATGAGGAGATAGTAATAACTAAATGAAAAATGAAGTAAAGCTAGGCTACATTTTTATATAAAAGAGCAGAAATTTTTATGAAAGGATTTGCATGTTAAACTAGACTTGGAGGAGAACTTTCAAAATAGTAAAGAGAAAGGATCTTTGTGGCTAAGAAACCACATAGGATAGTGCTTAGTTACTCTAATATTTCATATTAAAAAATGTTAAAAGAGGGGTATTCGGCCATTAATATATCAGAGATTGAAAGGATTACACTCAAGGATGAAGTTCTTGGATGACAAGGAGATTCCTCTAGTTGCAGAACTTCTTGTATCTGTTTCTTATCATGGAAGACCTTCTTCTTTGGAACCTGAAGATCCTGGGGATCCTACACAAACCAATATTAGAGTTAAGAGCATAACATTTTGGTGGAGTATTAATAAAATAAAGGAAGAGGAAGGGAAGGTTGAAATTAAGATGAAGCTTAGCAGATTTGAGGTAGCTTAGCAGGCCTTCTTTGTGGAGTCCTCTTGCACCATGAAAGAAGGGATGGGATGGTAGAATGGAATGAAGAATGGCTAATGGATCTTAGCATGGAGATGACTTTCTTGAAGTAGCTAAGGGCCTTTCATCCACTCCCTCTCGAAGGACATTTGCCAACACAAATGAAAGAAAATAAATAGTAGCTAAGGGCCTCTCACCCACTCCCTCTCGGAGAACATTTGCCAACACAAATGGAAGAAAATAAACTCAACTTTCATTCATCATCAATTATCTTTACAAGAGAGCTTCGAGTAGTATTTATAAGCCTTCAAGGGACTTTTGAAAATTCAAATTACATAGAACTTTTCATAAAAAGTTGTAACCTTATCTAGTTATAAGGGTGGAAGATTGAAACAACTTATAACTAAGCTTAAAAAGAGAAGAGAAAAGTGGGCAGCTCCTTTGAATTTGAATTCTCCTTGGTGACGTGGCATATGGTGATGTGGTTTGATGAGGTGTATACCAAGAGGTTGATATGGCACCCAACAATGCTTGCTGAAGTGGCGTCCACCTTGGATTGATTTATTGAAATGGTTGAATGCATCCAATCTTCAAGCTCACTTGCTTAACTTGAACCCAATTCCATACCTCTCTTGGACCCAACTACTAAACTTACTAAATACAAACCAGTTTGACCCTACTTGGACTCAAGAACCCAAATTGAAATAAACCAACTTTAATTACATGACTCAAATTCAAAAAAGTAAAATTATTACTCTATTTACAAGACACATTAAAGAATTAAAGCCATACTGAATTAGATTGAAGCTTCTTTCGAACTTTGGTGTCCGTACCAATTCTTCTGGGATGGGATGAACTCGGTCCTGTCGAGTAAGGACTGGTCTATCTTTGATACTTTTCTAGCAGGTTTGGATCAATTTACTGAAGATTCTCTCAGGTGATCCAGGAATTCTCAGATTCTGGCCTTCCTTGCCATTGAACTAGATAACATTGATAGCCCTTATTTCTGGTGGTAATTTTCTGGTCATCCAAGATACGTTCAATCCTATCTCTTCGCTCTGGCTGAATTGCTGGTGGACACTCTGGTAGGGTTTCACTCTCAATGGCTGGATAAGGTCCAAAAGGCTCACTAGGAATTAATGCCATCTCTTTGTATTTTTTAGATTAGAAATATTAAATATTGAACTAATACCATAATATGGTGGCAACTCTAACACATATGCATTAGGTCCAATTCTCTTTAATACTTTGAAAGGTCTAGCTCCTCGGGCTTGCAGTTTCTTCATAGTTCCTAGCGAGAACCTTTCAGGTCTAAGTTTAACCATGACAAAGTCCCCTATATTGAATTCTTTCATTTGTTTACGTGAATTGGCCATATGCTTATAGACTTCATTGCTTATTTGAATTTTCTTACTGATCTCCTTATACAATTCCTTAATATGCTATGCATATGACTCGGCGGACTCAGACATTTGTTCATGAGTGGGTAATGGAATGAGGTTGATAGGTTTCCAAATTGGTGAACCTTCATTAATTTTTTTTTCTAAGTCTTTATCATTCATCAAATGCAACCCCTGTTTCTTTTCCTTTAAGTTACTAGACCCTCTCTTAATGTTGTCTTTGGATGAAAAAGGATTTATAACTATCTTCTTTCCATTAAAATTAAAGGAATAAGAATTAGATCGACTGAATAAAGTAGCATCACGATCATATAACCAAGGCCTACCAAGAATAATGCTATTAACCCCCATTGGAAGTATGTCATACCAAACTTTCTCTAGGTACGACTGAAATTGCACTGAACTTGACATCTAAACTTGATCGGTATCGAAGTGGAATCTATTCAGAAAACCTTACAAGGATTGCGATGGAAAGCAGTGGGTAATCCTAAACTCTTAACAGTATTAATTGAAATTGCATTGACACAACTCTCACTATCTATAATGATTTTGCACACTTTCTTTCTTATTTTGATAAAAGTTTATAGGATGTTAGTCCTACGCCAGTCTTCTTTCTCTTTGGTCTGGATCAAGATACATCTAACAACTCCTAAAAACTCAAACGAGTCTAAAACTTCTTCATCTTCATCATACTCATTAGCTAGATTCATTTCTACTTCATAAATCTCTTCCTTAAAATTTTCAATTGATTCATCAACTTCCTCCTCTACTTCTCCTATATGCAAGGCTCTAGTAGGATATTGACTCGCATAATGACCTACCTTATGACATTGAAACAGTGTATGTTTTGAGTATTACTCCTTTGGATTTCTGAACTCTTTCCTTTATCAACCTTTCGGACTAAAGGAGTATTGGGTATGGGTCGGCTAAAGCGAGTCTGGCTTGGATTAGGCCTTTGGCTTGGGGCACTCATCTTATTAGGTTCAGATCGATGGACAAATGGTACTCTTTGAAATCTTTCGAAGTCTCTAGCTACCTGATATGCTTGTTCTAAGTCATGGACTTCTCTAAGGAACAATTCTCTCTGAATCTCTTTCCTTAAACCGGCTCTAAATCTGGATAGGGTTACATCTTCTGATTTAACAATACTACATCGCATAACATATTCATCAAACTTAGCAATGTATTCTGACACAGGCCTATTCCCTTGACTTAACTATTGCCATTGTTTCAGTAACCTTTGCTTATAGGAAATAGGTAGGTACTTCTCCCTAAGCTTGATTTTCATGGCTCTCCAAGTACCTATTGGCATGTCTTCTCTTTGCCTACATAGTCGCTCAATATTTTCCAGTATAACCTAGCTTGTCGAATTAGCCTAAGCTTGACAAATTTAAACTTTCTATCCTCTGATATTTCATACCATTCAAATATTGGTCCATATATTCCTCCCAATCTATGTATAGCTTAGGGTCTAGGTCCCCATCAAAATTGGGTGCATCAAGTCGAATACTCCCAAAGGCTCTTTCATCTTGATCAATGTAGTAATGATGAGTCTTTTTTGGTGGGGTTCAACAATAGGTTCAGGATATTGGACTCTAGGATTTAGATGTGTCATTCTGGGTGATTGAGGCTCAGCAGGAGTCATATGGGATTCTTCCAAGGAATCAAACCTTTCTTACATCTGGTCAAACCTAGTGTTCAATTGATTATACTGCTCAGTCATAGTCCTCATTAAAGCTTCTAGATTTGGGTCCATGGCTACATTGGGTTGACCTGGATTGTGCTGATATGGGATCACTGATCTAGTTTTATGCAATACAATTAGGCACACAAGCCAACCACAACGACTAATGGCTCCTAAAATCTAGAGTCCAAACTAGATGCCTAATCAAAGTGGCAAACTAATCTATAGTAACTCAGCACCTAGCCAGGCAGGTGTAAGGGGAGTGTAGTTCCCTGATTGCCAGCTTAGATACCAATTTTAGATTGGCCAAGAGGTGGACCAGCACACAAGCCCTTGAACCACCGTTCTAGACACTAAGCACGGAGCACACATAGAGTAATTGACACAATGACTTGACACTAGCCTGAACCTGACCAGTGGGTGTCCCTAGCTCACTAAAGCAATTTGGATCTAATCCTTTCTTTTTTTAAATTAAAGTCTAGGGTCGTTATGTAGGTTTGTGGTTTTGGGCTAAGGACAGGTGATGAAATACTATCCCCATGTCATATTGATGTCCTTAACTTGAATTATTATGATATGTATGCAACATTCATATGAATCCTAAAATCATGTGCAGAATTTTCTATGTGTTGCAACTCCAAAGTGAGGCAAAGAAGTGTTATGTAAATATTCAAAAAATTCAAAAAAAATTACATAACACTATTAACCCAATGATGATACTCCAGGTGACAGAAAATTAAATTTAAAATTCATTACTTTGTTGGGCAGTTTCCAAAATTAGTCATGTCAGAAAAAAAAATAGAATAAAACCTATTCTCAGGCCTTATTTCGGCTGGCAAAAAATTCATAGTCCAAGATAATGCCTGAGAAAATTGTAAAAAATACTTTGAATTATAAAGAACCTATCAAAATAAAAATTATAAAATTTTAAATTTTATACACACTGCAACAATTAAAAAACTATACTGTATAATGTAATGTTCAGATAATCCAATGAGCAAGCAAAAATTAGAAATTTTGCCCTAACCAACCATGCTCTGATACCAATTTGATGGGGAATGAGGTGGAATGATGCAATCTAGGAGGAGATAGTAATAATTAAATAAAAAATAAAGTGAATCTAGGCTACATTTTTATGTAAAAAAATAAAAAATTTATGAAGGGATTTGCATGTTAAACTAGACTTGGAGGAGAATTTTTTAAAATAGTAAAGAGAAAGGATCTTTGTGGCTAAAAAATCACATAGGTTAGGGCTTAGTTACTCTAATATTTTAGATCAAAAAAATATTAAAGAGGGGTATTCGGTCATTAATATATCAGAGATTGGAAGGATTACACTCAAGGATGAAGTTCTTGGATGACGAGGAGATTTCTTTAGTTGTAGGACTTCTTATATCTATTTCTTGTCATGAAAGACCTTCTTCTTTGGAACCTGGAGATCTTAGGGATCCTACACAAACCAATATTAGAGTTAAGAACATAAAAATTTGATGGAGTATTAATAAAATGAAGGAAGAGAAAGAGAAGGTTAAAATTAAGATGAAGCTTAACGGATTTGAGGTAGCTTGGCCGGCCTTCTTTATGGAGTCTTCTTGCACCTTGAAAGATGGGATGTGATGGTAGAATAGAATAGAGAATGGCTAATGGATCTTGGCGTGGAGATGACTTTCTTGAAATAGCTAAGGGCCTCTCACCCACTCCCTCTCGGAGGACATTTGCTAACATAAATGGAAGAAAATAAATAGTAGCTAAGGGCCTCTCACCCACTCCCTCTCGAAGGATATTTGCCAACACAAATGGAAGAAAATAAACTTAACTTTTATTCATCATCAATTGTCTTTACAAGAGAGCTTAGAGTAGTATTTATAAGCCTTAAGGAACTTTTGAAAATTTAATTACATAGAGCTTTTTATGGGAAGTTGCAACCTAAGCTAGCTATAAGGGTGGAAGGTTGAAACAACTTATAACTAAGCTTAAAAAAGGAGAGAAAAGTGGGTGGCTCCTTTGAATTTGAATTCTTCTTGGTGACGTAGTATATGGTGATGTGGCTTGATGAGGTGTACACAAGAGATTGACATGGCACCCAACAATACTTGCTGAAGTGGCATCCATCTTGGATTGATTTGTTGGAGTGGTTGAATGCAATCAATCTTCAAGCTCACTTGCTTATCTTGAACCCAATTCCATACCTTCTTGAACCCAACTACTAAATTCACTAAATACAAACCAATTTGACCCCTACTTGGACTCAAGAATCCAAATTGAAATAAACCAAATTTAATTACATGACTCAAATTCAAAGAAGTAAAATTATTAATCTATTTACATGATACATGAAAGAATTAAAGCCATACTGAATTAGATCGAAGCTCTTTTAAACTTTGGTGTTCGCACCAATGAATGCTATATATGATTAAAGAAGTAGTAATGAATATTTAGATATAAATAAAATATTTTATTTGTATCCATGTCCGTGTAATGCTCCAAGCCTACTTGCTGGTCCAATCTATCATAGAAGTAGTTGCAATTTAGTTTAGTCTAATCCTTGTTACCCTTCTTCTGCTTTGTTGTATTGTAGCAGTGAAAATCCTTTAAAATTGAGATAACTAAAACCCAATTTATTTATTATTTTTATCATAGGAGTAGTTACAATTTAGTTTAGTCTAATCCTTGCTATCCTTATGCTTTGTTGTATTGTAGTAATGAAAATCCTTTACAATCTAGATAACGAAAACCCAATTTATTTATTTATCTTAATTTTTGGTCCATCTATATACTAGCGATATGCCCGCATAATAAAACCTAGCATCTAATATCATTCAAACTCAGCTAGTAGAAGAGTAGCCTTAGCTCATTAAATCCTCTCTTGTCTCCAAAGAGAAAGAAAGAGGTAAACAAAGAGGCGACATTCTCCTAATTATTTTTTTTCTAGGTAAGGGGTGTCATTAAAATTGATTTATGATTGTATTCACTCCATATCAAATTTTCTTTAGCAAATACAACTGCAAAGATAGTATGGGTATTATCCCAATATTAAGATTCATATCTATACTATTTTAAAAGGATATGGATATACTTTATATATTTAATGCATAAATATAAAACGAGATACAACCTATCAATATCATTAAGTGAAAAGCTAATTAAGTTAAAATTATATTAATATATGATTTTTTAAAGTAATCATGAATGCTATATATGATTAAATAGTAATATAAGTAGTACTAGATATTTAAATAAATAAAAATTTGTATTTATATCCATATCTATGTAATTCTCCAAACTTACTTGCTGGCCCAATCTATCATAGAAGTAGTTGCAATTTAGTTTAGTCTAATCCTTGTTCATAGAAGTTGTTGCAATTTAGTTTACTCTAATCCTTGTTACCCTTCTTCTGCTTTATTGTATTATAGCAGTGAAAATCCTTTACAATCGAGATAATGAAAACCTAATTTATTTATTATTTTTGTCCAACTTAATCTATCATAAGAGTAGTTGCAATTTAATTTAGTCTAATCCTTGTTACCCTTATTTTTCTTTGTTGCATTGTAGTAGTGAAAATCCTTTACAATTGAGATAATGAAAACCTAATTTATTTTTTTATCTTAATTTTTGGTCCATCTATATAATATGATATGCCTGCATGATAAAACCTATCCATCACATGCTAGTCTATTATCATTCAAACTCTGCTAGTAGAAGAGCAGCCTTAGCTCATTAAATCCTTGCATGTCTCCAAAGAGAAAGAAAGAGGTAAGCAAAGAGGTAATGGTTGTCATTAAAATTGATTTATGATAGTATTCACTCCATATCCAATTTTCTTTAGCAAATACAACTTCAAAGATAGTATGGATATTATCCCAATATTAAGATTCATATCTATACTTTTTAAAACATATATATATATACTTTATATATTAAATTTATAGATATAAATTGGGATACAACCTATTAATATCATTAAGTGAAAAGCTAATTAAGTTAAAATTATATTAATATATGATTTTTTAAAAATAATCATGAATGCTATATAAGATTAAATAGTAAAATAAGTAGTATTAGATATTTAGATATAAATAAAATATTTTTATTTATATCCATATCTGTGTAATGCCTCAACCTACTTGCTGGTTCAATTAATTCGTTAGCGGGCCAAAACCACATGCTCTAAAAACTCAAGTAAAATTAATTGGTTGTAAGTGAACTTAGTTATAATTAGCGCTTAACATTTTTCTTTTTCTATTCGATATATGATTATTTTGAGGTATTATAATCTTCCTTTCTATAATGTGTCGTTCTCGTCACATGCCACAAGCTAACTAGAATTTACTTCAAACTAGATCGTTGGTATTATAAGGGTAGCTCCATGCTATGGCCAAACTCTACTTGTCTCATGGGTAATCCTTTCCTTTTGTTCACCAACTTTCACATATTCAAATATGCTTTGATACCATTTGTAATACCCCAAGTTAATTCATCTACTACTCTAATTAATCCATTAGTGAATTGAAAATATATAATTTTAAAGCTCGAATGAAAGTTAATTAGTAGTAAGTGAATTTAAGTTATAAATATATAAAATTTTTATTGATATAAGATTATTTTTGGGATATTATATTGTGGATGCACATTGATCTTAGTTCCACCCATGCGAGTGGGTAGTGAACTAATAAAGGGCTGTAAATTCAGCTAGTGAATCCACAGTTATTTAGGATCATACTATATAAGTATTACTTGTTGCATTGTTCATGTATAAATTAAGTATGTTAATATGGCTGAATTAATTAGAGCATTGTATGGAAGTTCATCTGCTGCTTCAATTAATCTATTAAATGATTAAAAATATATGATTCTAAAGACTCGAATGAAAGTTAATTACTAGAAGGTGAATTTAAGTTATAAATATATAAAATTTTTATTAATATAAGATTATTTTTGAGATATTATAGTGTGGATGCGTATTGATCTTAGTTCTACCCACGTGGGTGGGTAGTGATCTAATAAAGGGCTGTAAATTCAGCTAGTGCATCGGCAGTTATTTAGGATCATACTGTACAAGTATTACTTGTTCCATTGATTGTTCATGTATAAATTAAATATACATTATTTTGAAAGGTGATTCAATCATGATGGTTTTTTAGATGTAAGATAAAAATGATTATTATTTTTATAATTTTTTTGCTAAAATATATCTAGAAAATTAAATTAGGTAACTGATTTCATAACTTATTTGGCAGCATCAAGAAAGAAAAATTTTCAACCATTCTTTGAGCTTCATCCTAAATTATCTCAATTAGTTATGACTGATGCTTATGGAACATTGTTTATGCAAATGCAACTTCTTTACTTATATATATATATATATATTATTTTATTTTTTTATAAATAAATATTTATATTAAAAGTCCAAACTCTTTCAAAACATTGGGGCGCCCTCTCCTTCCCCTCTCCTTCCTTCCTCCACACCGTGCACTGCCTTCTCTCCACACCGCGGGCCATCGCCGTGATCCCGATGCCACCGCCTTCCTTTCTTCCTCTCCTTCGCTGGCAGCCCTCCATGCTCTGCCTTGTCCTTGCCGAAGAGCATGCATCCGCCTTTACTCTTCTCTTCTGTTTGGTTCTCCCTTTCGTCGGCTCGCCACCATAGCCGTGACACTCCTCCCTCTCCTCCATCAGACTTCAGCGCCATCCCCTATCTCTTTTGGCTCCATCAATCTGGGCTCTCACCCTCACCCTCTTTAACTCAATGTCGTTGCCAAAGCCATCCTTCGCCGTCGCTTTTCTCTTCCCTTCCCGTTCCTCCCCTCAGCCCACCTCCACTACTTCTGTGGCCACTCACCGTCTCCCTCCCCTCCCTCTACTCGCGGTCGGCCTCGGCTCCTTCCATGATTTATTGAAAATTAAACTTGATATTTTTAAATTAACTTTGAAAGAAGAAATTTCTACCTTGAAAACTATTAGTGGCATAAGAAATTGCCTCTATTAATTGCATAGGAAATTTTTGTTATTTAATTGCATAAGAAGATTTTGTTATTTAATTTCATAGGAAGTTACCATTTTGAATTAAGTAATATGTATTTATTCGGGTAAACAAAAAGTCATTTTGTAAGTATAAAAGGACATGTATCCTTTCTCAATTTAGGATGAATGATGAAAAAAAAAAGAGAAATCAGAAATATAATAGCAATTACCTTCTCCTCTTCCATCAAATTTGGTATCAGAACCAAAAAAAGTTCCATGGCCTCTATGAACTTTGTTCAATTGCAAATACCCAAACTCACCAAAGACAACTATGACAACTGGTGTATCCAAATGAAAGCTTTGCTTGGATCCCTAGGATCCCTTGATGTTTGCGATCTTATAGAAGATGGCTACAAGGAGTTGACCGGAGATGAAGTAATGCTCACACAAGAGCAAATAAAGCAAAATAAGGAATAAAAAAGGAAAGATAAGAAGGCTCTCTACACACTATACCAAAGTGTAGATGAAAGCACATTCGAGATTATCGCCGAAGCTTCAACATCAAAGGAGGCATGGGACTTATTGCATAAGGCACATAAAGGAGCAAAAAAGGTGAAAAAGATTTGGCTACAATCTTTGAGGTCTGAATTTGAATCTTTCAAAATGATAACTAGGGAGTCAATTTCTAATTATTTTTCAAGATTGATGTCTATAGTCAATCAATTGAAAAGAAATGGTGAAGGAATTACTAATGTTTGAATCATGAAGAAAATTTTGCGTTATTTAGATGCAAAACTTGACTTCATTGTTGTAGCCATTGAAGAATTAAAAGAATTAGAAGAGATGACTATAGAGCAACTCATGGGCTCTCTATAAGCACATGAGCAAAAATTATCTAAAAGGATGGAGGAGAAACCCATCGAGCAAGTACTTCAAATAAATCTTACACTACAAGAGAAAGGTGATCCAAAAGTTAAAACAAGTTTCCATGGTCGAGGCCATAGAAGAAGAGGAAGAGGTGGAAGATTTTATCAGGATCAGCCACAAAGAAGTCAAGGAGACATAAGAGACCACCATGCCCGAGGTTGTGGTAGAAGAAGATTTTCTAATCCTAGAGGAAGAGGAAGGTATGGACAACAAGCACTACAATGTTTTATTTGCAAAAAATATGGGCACTATGCTAAAGATTGTTGGTACAAAGATAATGCTAATTATGTTGATAAGAAAATTCATTTTACAAAAGAATAAGAAGAAGAAGTAACTCTACTTTTGGCCTACAATAACATTACCGGTGCTATCAAAAGAAGTACTTTGTACTTGGACACATGTGCTAGCAATCATATGTGTGGGATAAAGGACATGTTTGTTAATATGGATGAAAGCTTCAAAGGCTCAGTGACTTTTGGTGACTTCTCTAAAAGACCAATTGAAAGTGTTGGCCCAGATGACAACCCAAGAGGGGGGGGGTGAATTGGGTTCTTTAAAAAATTTAAACCTTTTAAATTTGTTTGCTTAGTGATGAAAGTGAATGCAATGCAAAAACAAAATACAATCAATAAATAGAGATAGAGATAGAGATAAAGGAGCACGGCAAACACAAAGATTTTATAGTGGTTCGGTGTATCCAACACCTACGTCCACTCCCAAGATTCACTTGGGTCCACACTATAATCTTCCTTGATTACAGCCGAGTTGTTTTACAAGCTCACAACTCAAACTTGTTGTTTTCCCGGGATCACAACGAACCCAGCCGGTTTTTCGGGCTCACCAGCACAAAAACCCTAACACAAGCTATACCAAGCTTGTACCGAGGTAAGACTACCTCCACTAGTTCAATCCCCCAGATTGAACTAGACACAAATAATAGAAATATTTTTTTCAAGTACACAGCTCCTCAATGAGCAGATAATCAAATAAAAGAACAAAGTTTAGAAAAGCCTGATTTGTAGTTGGTTGGCTTTTGAGCTTTTCTTCTTTTCTTCTTTTCCTCAACTCCTTTGAAGTGTGAATCGGGCCTCAGCTCGATTCTTCACGGTTGAAGTTGGAGTTGATTTGAGCTTTTTCTTCCTTTCTTTGAATGTTGAAAATCTTTTGATTTGCTCTTGAATAGCTCTTGGATTTTCTTCTGAAGCTTTCTTGGATTGTTGAACTTGAGCACAGACGAAGCTTCCTTTGATTTCACACTTTTTCTTTCACTCTATTTTGAATCTCGGATTTTTTCAAATGATGCTCTGTTTTTCCTCTTTTTCTGAAAGATTTTTCTTTTTCTCTCTTGATTTGTATATCTCTCTCTTTGATTTGAAAACGGCTTCTCTATTTATAGATTCTGCAAAAATATAGCCGTTAGAAACAAAGAAATATAGCCGTTATTAAAAATCTTACCGTTGACGCTGAGTTGGCATTCAGAAAAATCACGCCCAGATTTGTTGGAGTCGACTCCTGCTTTAGGCGAGTCGGCTCGAAGACGCGATACCAAAAATAGAAATATTCAGAAAGTTAAAGGGTCGACTCATCGAAAATAAGGTGTCGACTCCTGACAGTCGGGGGTCGACTCATGAAAAAGGGGTCGACTCGAAGTGCTCAGAAAAACAACCTCTGGTGTCTGAGCGGAGTCGACTCACACAGTCATGGAGTCGGCTCGACAGAATCGGGGGTCGACTCTTGAAATCACAGGGGTCGACTCGTGAAAATCAGGAATCTCTGTATACTGAGTGGAGTCGACTCTGAAACTCTAGAGTCGGCTCCGGAACGTATCAAAAATCAGAGAATTTTCTGATTGACTTGAAATTCGTTCCAGATTCATTTTAAATCAATTTTTTGACTTGAATACAATAAAATTGTCATTAGGAATCAATTCAAGAAATGTTCCAAAAACTCATTGATTGAAATATGAAGTATAAAAATTTCTTTTTGAAAGCTTAAACATGGAGCTTGAAGTTACTTTCAAATTGATTAAAGTCATACTTAACATACTCATTGATTGTTCTAAATAAATTCATTGCTTATGTAAATAAACTCATTGCATCTTTTAATATACTCATGGCTTTTGGTAATCATCAAAATCAATAAGATTGGGGCAATTTCTCAACAATCTCCCCAACAATCTCCCCCTTTTTGATGATGACAAAAACATTGAGTATATGCATGATTGATTAAAGAATTTATTTTATTTTCATAGTTAGGCTCCCCCTGAATGAGGTAGCTCCCCCTATGAAAGTAATATGAAATTCATTCAATTCATTCATTCAATCATTTTAAATTAATTTCTCCCATGCATATACAGTTATAAAACTCTCCCCCTTTTTTGTTATCAACAAAAAGGTAGAGAAGCATCAAATAATCACATTCATTCATTCAAGATATGTTTTAACAAAATCTGAGATTCATTGATAATAGGAGAAGTACATTCAAACTCAGATTACATTGAGCATTCAAAATAGACTTTTCATTACATCAATGTATCAAAATGTAAAACATAATATGAACTTCATTACATTGCAAAGACTAAGCATCTAATACATCAAAAGTGAGTCCTTACAATCCTAGTTAAGTGATCTATAATATTTTTCATTCCATCTGTTTGAATCTTAACATAATCCTTCAGTCTTTCATCTACAAAAGTGCAAGCAGTCAATATTTTATCTTGGAGTTCAGCATTGCATTTTGCATAGGTTTCACCATCTCCACAGATGTCTTTAAGTTCTTCAAAATATTCTTTAGGTCTCCACTTAAAGACTCAGATGAAGTGCTAAGAGTTGATTCAATCTTGGTGATCCGATCATCTAAAGAGTAAAGAGTTTCTTTAAGATTCATAAATTTTTTCAAACTCTGATTTCAATTTATCTGCTGATCATCAAGAAGACCTTTAAGCTGCCTTAACTGAAGTTCTGAGAAACCGACAGATGAAGATGATGACTGATCAACCATCGGAGCAGGGGGGAGCTGGAGCAGGAACAGGAGAGCTCGGAGGTACAGGCGAAGAATGTCTGACTGACGGTCCGGTGCCTCAATGTCCGCGGCTCTATCTTCCATCAACCTTTCCTTTCCCATCTGCCATTCTTCTTCACAAAACCCATTCTATGTATAGTGGCCAAACTATAGAAATCGGTGTGTCTTAAGTTCCTCATTGGCTCACTATCTGATATGATTATCCCTTGGCTTTGAAATATTTTAGTAAGAATCATGCCGTAGGGTAAACTGGATTTTCTCTTGCTCCACAATCAGCAATGTACCATAATATCATGCTTGGAAGATTAATGGGTTTACCAGTCACTATTGCATCCATTACAAATATATCTCTTTCAGAAACATAGTCAAATCTCCCAATCTTGGGGAATAGGATTCTACTACAAATATTGTGGAGAAGTCTCAATTCTAAGGACAGTTGATTAGCAAAGACTCTTCAAAACCAACAATCTCCCTGTTAAGCAGTCTAGATAGAGCTGGGCTTCTATCTTCAGAAGAAAAAGTAGATGTACCCGACACTGGAAGATCCAACAATCTTGAAAGCAAATCCACTGTCACTGAAATTCTATTTCCTCTAATGATGCTTACAAGTCCATTGTCTCCTCTAGATAGATTCTTATAAAATTCTTGACTAGGGCTGGGTAGGTAGGACAATCTAAAGAACAAATCTTCTCCCAACCCATTTCAATCAACTGCCTCCCCACAAGAAATCCTTCGGCCTCAAATAATTCAAAATCGACTTTCCTCCCGGTAGTTATCACTCTATCGGCAAGTCTATCTACCTGAGATGGAGCCGTAGAGGGAGAAGCACTAGGAGTCGAAGAGATGAGGTTGAATCCAAGCTCGGTGAAGGTTCACGAGCGGGACGCCTCACGGTCTTCCTCACCGCCTCTTCCTTTTCACTCCGGCCGCACCAAGGTTAGATCCACGGGTTTTAGGGGCCATTTGATCTAGTGGAAGGGTTAATCAGGGATTTCTGAGGATTTGGAAGGTTAGGAAAAATTTTGGAGAGAGTATTTGAAGGATTTGAGATGATAGAAATGAGCGGCGAGTCGACTCTGCCCTAGATAAATCGACCTGGGACCACTTCGAGTCGGCTCCCGCAAAGCGAGGGGTCGACTCCGGGTAGTCACAGAAAACTATCCCGAAGTGGAGTCGACTCGCGCAGAGAAGGGGTCGACTCTAGAGTTTCAGTAGAAACATGGAGTCGACTCCGATACTCACCGAGTCGGCTCCGAGACCATTTCAGAGCAAAAAACATAAAGTTTCAGATAATCTGAAATGTGTCCGGATATGATCATAAAAATTGATAAAATAATCATTGGATTTTAATAGATCAATTAGATGTGAATTCTAGATAAGATTTCCTTAAAGATCAAGGATTTGAAAGAATTTTAGATAAAATTTCCTTAGGGGTTTCAAATTCATTCTAATGGATCACAAATCCCTAACTCTCCTCTAAGATAACAGAATCTTTCTTCACTCAAGGGTTTTGTAAATATATCAGCTAATTGATCTTCAGTATTAACATAATCAAGACATATTTCATTATTACATGTTCTCTTATAAAATGATATCTAATTTCTATGTGTTTGTTCTAGAATGTTGAATTGGATTTTTTGTTAGATTAATTGCACTTGTGTTATCACATTTTATAGGTGTTTTATCAAGTGTGATACCATAGTCTTCAAGTTGTCGCTTAATCCATAGGATTTGAGCACAGCAACTTCCAGCTGCAACATATTCAGCTTCAGTAGTTGATAATGCAACTGAATTTTGCTTTTTGCTAAACCATGAGATTAAGTTACTTCCTAAGAATTGGCATGCACCACTTGTGCTTTTTCTATCTAACTTACATCCAGCATAATCAGAATCAGTATATGCAATTAAGTTCAATGTTGAGTCTCTAGAATACCATAAACCTACATTTTTTGTTCCACTTAAGTATCTTAGTATTCTTTTAACAGCAATTAAATGTGATTCTTTAGGTTCAGACTGAAATCTAGCACATAAGCAAACAGCAAACATTATGTCTGGTCTACTTGCAGTTAAGTAAAGTAGGGATCCGATTATACCTCGATAATATTTTTGATCAACCTTCTTACCTTCTTCATCTTTGTCCAGCTTGCATGAAGGACTCATTGGTGTTCCGAGGGGTTTGATTGATTCCATACCAAACTTCTTTAGAATTTCTCTTGTGTACTTTGTTTGGTTGATAAAGATTCCCTCTTTGCTTTGTTTGATTTGGAGTCCAAGGAAGAAATTGAGTTCTCCCATCATGCTCATTTCAAATTCACCCTGCATCAACTTAGCAAATTCTTGACATAGAAGATTGTTAGTAGCACCAAAAATAATATCATCAACATATATTTGAACTACTAATAAATCTTTACTTTTCTTTTCAAAAATAATGTTTTATCAACATTTCCTCTTATAAAATCATTTTCAATTAAGAATTTACTTAATCTATCATACCAAGCTCTAGGTGCTTGTTTCAAACCATATAAAGCTTTGTGCAATTTAAAAACGTGATTTGAAAATTCATGATCTTCAAAACCTGGTGGTTGTTCTACATATACTTCTTCATTTATAAATCCATTTAGAAAAGCACTTTTTACATCCATTTGAAATAAGTTAAAATTCATGTGACATGCAAATGCAAGTAATAGTCTAATGGCTTCTAATCTAGCTACTGGTGCAAAGGTTTCATCAAAATCAATACCTTCTTCTTGATTATATCCTTTTGCAACTAATCTAGCTTTGTTTCTAATTACTATGCCATTTTCATCTAGTTTATTTCTAAATATCCATTTTGATCCTATAACAGAATGATTTTTAGGTCTTTCTACTAATGTCCATACATTATTTCTAGTGAATTGATTTAATTCTTCTTGCATTGCTAACATCCAATTATTATCTTTTTCAGCTTCTTCAATAGTTTTAGGTTCAATTTGTGATACAAATGCAAGATGATTACTAATATTTCTCATAGATGATCTAGTTCTTATTCCTTGAGATGGATCACCTATAATCAATTCCTTAGGGTGACTATAAGCATATCTCCAATCCCTAGGTAGATCTATATCATTATGATTAGTGTTAGTATCATCATCCTTAGGTGAATCATTATCTTTAGCGTCTTGCTCATGATCTGAAGATACATCAATATTTAATTTTTCAAGATCTTTCTCAATTATGTTTGTATCTTCTTCATCATCAAACTTTTCGGAACGAGTTGCTAAAGATTCATCAAAAACTACATGAATGGATTCTTCAACAACTAAAGTTTTCTTGTTAAATACTCTATATGCTTTACTAGTTGTTGAATATCCTAAGAATATTCCTTCATCAGATTTAGCATCAAATTTGCCTAAATTATTTTTACCATTATTGTGAACAAAACATTTACAACCAAATGCATGAAAATATTTAATGTTGGGTTTTCTATCATGCCATAATTCATAAGGTGTTTTCTTTAAAATAGGTCTTATTAAGCTCTATTTAGGATGTAACATGCTGTGTTAATAGCTTCCGCCCAAAAGTATTTCGGGAGTTTACTTTCACATAGCATGGTACGGGCCATGTCTTCTAGAGTCCTATTTTTCCTTTCAACTACTCCATTTTGTTGAGGGGTTCTTGGTGCAGAAAAATTATGATTAATACCATTTTCATTGCAAAAACTTTCAAATAAGTGATTTTCAAATTCAGTTCCATGATCACTTCTTAGAGACACTATGGTAGTGTTTTTCTCATTTGTTACTTTCTTGAAGAATTTCAGGAATATCGAGAAAGTCTCATCTTTGTGAGCTAAAAACATTACCCAAGTGAATCTAGAGTAATCATCTACTATCACAAGACCATATTTCTTTCCTCCTAGACTTGTGGTTCTAGTTGGTCCAAAAAGGTCCATGTGAAGTAGCTCTAATGGCCTAGAAGTTGAAACAACATTTTTAGATTTAAAAGAACTTCTCGTTTGTTTTCCAAACTGACATGCATCACATATTTTGTTATTTTCAAAATCTATTTTAGGTAGACCTTTTACTAAATCCATTCTAATTAGTTTTGAAATCAGGTGTGTGCTTGCGTGACCTAATCTTCGATGCCACAACCAACCAATCTCATTCATATTAGCATTATTAGCAACTAAGCAATGATTATTAGTAGACAAATTGTCTAAGTCAATCAAGTATACATTGCCATTTCTATTTCCAATAAAAACAATGCTATTATCAATGGGATTAGCTACTGTGCATATAGAAGATTCAAATGATACTTTAAAACCTTTGTCACATAATTGACTTATACTAATTAAGTTATGCTTTAAACCATCAACATAAAGTACATTTTCAATATATGTGGAGGGAGTTATTTGAATGTTACCAAACCCCAAGATTTGGCCTTTGCCATTGTCCCCAAATGTAACAACTCCTCCTCTTTTCTTCAAGGGTGATGAATTCTTCTTTGTCACCCGTCATATGTCTTGAGCAGCCACTATCAAGATACCACTTTCTCTTTGATCTCTTGGCCACAAGACATTCCTGCAATGATATCAAACTTATGTTTAGGTACCCAAGCTTTCTTGGGTCCTTCATGGTTAGTAGCAACAAATATTGTTCCTTTCGGAACCCATATTTTCTTTCCTTTAATATTTAAGTTTTTATTAGGTTTTAGAATTTACATTCATAAGATTTATGTCCTTTTTGATTACATTTAAAGCATGTAAAATTACTTTGGCCAGCACGCACAAAAATATTTTTAGTGATTTTTGTTTTCTTAAAGTGTTATACCCTAATCCGGCTTTGTCAAAAACTGCTTTTTGACTATTTAATAACATGTCAATTTAGTTGAGCTTAAGGTAAACTTATCAACTATGTTCTTATGTTTTTCAACCTCTTTCCTTAGTTTATCATTTTCATTGGAAATTAATTCTTTTTCTTTTACCAAAATTTCATTTTCAGATTTAAGTTTCTTAACTTCATTATTAAGATCTTCCTTTTCTTTAATGAAAGTTAAATTTTCATTTTTCAAAAGCTTGTATTTCTTTTTCAAAACCTTGAAATCGCCGACAAGTTCATTAAAAGCATCAAATAATTCATCAAATGCAAATTCATCGCAAGGGTTATCGGAACTTACCTCATCGTTGTCGTCCGCCATAAAACATACATTTGCGACTTCCTTTTGTTCTTCTTCTTCGGAAGAAGATTCTTCGCTATCACTCCAAGTCGCCACATAAGCCTTCTTTTTCTTTTTGTAGGCTTTCTTCAATTTAGGACATTCATTCCTAAAGTGCCCCGGTTTATTACACTCATAGCAAGTCAAGGGGTCTTTCTCTTTTTCTTTGTCCTTGTCCTTGTTCTTATCCTTTTCTCCTTCCCACTTTGCTCCAAATTTCTTCTTGTGGAAGGGTTTCTTTCTCCTCATGAATCTTTTAAACTTTTTAGCTAAGAGAGCAGTCTCATCATCATCATCATCATCATCGCTGCTGCTCTCTTCTTCTTTTGCAGCTTTGAGGGCAATCACTTTCTTCTTCTTTGTGTCCTCCTCTACATGCTGCTTCATTGTCAGCTCATGGGTCATAAGTGATCCTAGAAGCTCCTCTAAGGGTAGAGTGTTGAGGTCCTTTGCTTCTTGGATTGCTGTCATTTTTGCTTCCCATGATCTTGGTAGTGACCTAAGAATTTTTCGAACAAGTTCTGAGTTAGTATATGTCTTACCAAGACTTTTTAAACCATTTACAATATCTGTAAATCTAGTATACATGCATGCAATGGTTTCAGATTGTTCCATGCTAAACAACTCATATTTATGAACAAGAATATTAATTTTAGATTCTTTTACTTGGTTGGTACCCTCATGGGTAACCTCTAATCTATCCCAAATCTCCTTTGCGGAATTACATGTGGAGATTCTATTAAATTCATTAGCATCTAAAGAGCAATATAAAACATTCATGGCTTAGCGTTAAGCTGTGCCATCTTCCTATCATTATCATTCCAGTCCCTTTCGGGCTTAGGAACAATAGTGCCATCAATAACATGTGTGGGTGTACTAGGTCCATTAATTATAACACCCCATAGTTCATAATCAGAAGCTTGAATGAATATCCTCATTCTAGCTTTCCAATATGAATAATTTGAACCATTAAACAGTGGAGGTCTATTCGTAGAATGACCTTCAGCAAATGATCCAACTTGAGTTGCCATTTGGATCTTTAGCTCTTGATCGTGTGATCAAAATCTAATGAGCACTAGCTCTGATACCAATTGTTGGCCCAGATGACAACCCAAGAGGGGGGGGGGTGAATTGGGTTCTTTAAAAAATTTAGCCTTTTTTTAATATGTTTGCTTAGTGATGAAAGTGAATGCAATGCAAAAACAAAGTGCAATGAATAAATAGAGATAGAGATAGAGTAAAGGAAGCACGGCAAACACAAAGATTTTATAGTGGTTCGGTGTATCCAACACCTACGTCCACTCCCAAGATTCACTTGGGTCCACACTATAATCTTCCTTGATTACAGCCGAGTTGTTTTACAAGCTCACAACTCAAACTTGTTGTTTTCCCGGGATCACAACGAACCCAGCTGGTTTTCCGGGCTCACCAGCACAAAAACCCTAACACAAGCTATACCAAGCTTGTACCGAGGTAAGACTACCTCCACTAGTTCAATCCCCCAGATTGAACTAGACACAAACAATAGAAATATTGTTTTTCAAGTACACAGCTCCTCAATGAGCAGATAATCAAATAAAAGAACAAAGTTTAGAAAAGCCTGATTTGTAGTTGGTTGGCTTTTGAGCTTTTCTTCTTTTCTTCTTTTCCTCAACTCCTTTGAAGTGTGAATCGGGCCTCAGCTCGATTCTTCACGGTTGAACGTTGGAGTTGATTTGAGCTTTTCTCCTTTCTTTGAATGTTGAAAATCTCTTGATTTGCTCTTGAATAGCTCTTGGATTTTCTTCTGAAGCTTTCTTGGATTGTTGAACTTGAGCACAGACGAAGCTTCCTTTGATTTCACACTTTTTCTTTCACTCTATTTTGAATCTCGGATTTTTTCAAATGAGCTCTGTTTTTTTTTTTTTTTTTCTTTTCTCTCTTGAGTGATATCTCTCTCTTTGATTTGAAAACGGCTTCTCTATTTATAGATTCTGCAAAAATATAGCCGTTAGAAACAAAGAAAATAGCCGTTAATTAAAAATCTTACCGTTGCGCTGAGTTGGCATTCAGAAAAATCTCGCCCAGATTTGTTGGAGTCGACTCCTGCTTTCCGCGAGTCGGCTCGAAGACGCGATACCAAAAATAGAAATATTCAGAAAGTTAAAGGGTCGACTCAAAAAATAAAGTGTCGACTCCTGACAGTCGGGGGTCGACTCATGAAAAAGGGGTCGACTCGCGAAGTGCTCAGAAAAATAACCTCTGGTGTCTGAGCGGAGTCGACTCACACAGTCATGGAGTCGGCTCGACAGAATCGGGGGTCGACTCTTGAAATCACAGGGGTCGACTCGAGAAAACAGGAATCTCTGTATCTGAGTGGAGTCGACTCTGAAACTCTAGAGTCGGCTCCGGAACGTATCAAAAATCAGAGAATTTTCTGATTGACTTGAAATTCGTTCCAGATTCATTTTAAATCAATTTTTTGACTTGAATATAATAAAATTGTCATTAGGAATCAATTCAAGAAATGTTCCAAAAACTCATTGATTGAAATATGAAGTATAAAAATTTCTTTTTGAAAGCTTAAACATGGAGCTTGAAGTTACTTTCAAATTGATTAAAGTCATACTTAACATACTCATTGATTGTTCTAAATAAATTCATTGCTCATGTAAATAAACTCATTGCATCTTTTAATATACTCATGGCTTTTGGTAATCATCAAAATCAATAAGATTGGGGCAACAACAATCTCCCCAACAGAAAGGAAATGTAAAATCTTTATCAAGATTCAAAATGGCACTCAAAATTTTATTTCAGATGTCTATTATATTCTAGACATTAAAAATAACATTCTTAGTTTGGACCAATTGCTTGAAAAAGGCTATGACATTCACCTAAAAGAATTGGGTCTTTCTATGAGAGACAACAACAATACTCTCATTGCACATGTTCCTATGTCTAAAAATAGAATATGGACACTTAAACTTTGATGGATTAAAACTTTTATCTAGCAAGAATATGGTGACAGGGATGCTTGGCTGAAAAATGTCCAAGAAAAAATGTGAAACTTGCATAGTTGAAAAGCAACAAAGGAGAACCATCATTTCAGGAAGGTCAAGAAGAGCAACCAAAATAATTGAAATTGATACATTCAGATATTTGTGGCCCAATCAAACCAACAACTATGGAAGGTAATGAATATTATCTTTCATTCACTAATGAAAGACATGGGTTTATTTATTAAAAAAAAAGAGTGAAGTGTTTTAGAAATTTAAGGAATTTAAGTTGCTTGATAAGAAACAAAGTGGTTTTTAAATTAAAGCTTTGAAATCGGATCGTGGTGGTGAGTATTTATCCAATGAGTTCTCAAATTTTTTCAATGCACATGGAATCTTTCACCAAGTTACCATGCCTTATTCACCTCAGCAAAATAGAGTTTCAGAAAGAAAAAATCAACTATTTTAAATATGGTTCGATATATGTTGAAAGATAAAAATATGCCTAAAGAATTTTGGGAAGAAGCAGTTGCTTGTGCAATTTATTTGTTGAACATATTTCATAAAAAAGGTTTCACAATATGACACCTGAGCAAACATGGAGTTCATACAAGCCTAAGGTTAATCATCTTTGCATCTTTGAAAGTGTTGCTTATGTCAAAGTACCTGATGAGAAAAGGATCAAACTTGATGACAAAGGAGAAAAGTGTATTCTTTTAGGATATGCTAAAAATTCAAGTGGCTATAAGTTATATAATCCTATTACAAAGAAAGTAATTTTTTTAAGAGATGTTGAATTTGATGAAAAGCAAATGTGTAGCTAGCAAGATAATAATAAAATGCAAGAAAATAATGTATATATTAAAGAAGAAGAAGAGTCACAATATCAAGAAGAAATTTTATCAACCCCACAACAAAGTCTAAGACATTCATTTCCACAAGAAAGTTTAAGTGGCTAATCCTCAAATAGAGTACACAAACTAGGAGTGTGCAAGAGTTGCTTGATGTCACAAGGTGCCATGATGCTAATGATTATACTATGTTTTATTTTATTTTTTTACAGGTTATGATCCAATTGAGTTTTATGAAGCAAATAAAGAGAAAATGGAGAAATGTCATGCATGAAGAATCAAGTTTAAGGGGGGGGGGGGTGTTGGAAATTAAACTTGATATTTTCAAATTAACTTTGAAAGACGAAATTTCTGCATTGAAACCTATTAGTGGCATAAGAAATTGCCGCTATTAATTGCATAGAAAGTTTTTGTTTTGTCTTTTTTTTTAGTACAAATGGGCGATCACACCATTCTTGGTTGAATCAAGCCCAATTTATCAGAATACAAAATTTGAGAAAGCACAAGCGAGTATGGAGCACTCGGTATCTAGCACCATGACCTTGAAAGATGGGCAACCCAGGCAGCAATCCAGTTAGCCACTGAATTAGCTTCCCGATAAATGTGCTGAATGTGGACAGTGTCTGTCTGGTGAAGCATAGACCGGATGTCACGTATCATTGGGTTGGTCAGAATAGGGTTGACCAAATCCTAGCGGAGCCAGTGCACCACAGTGATAGAATCACCCTCCATAATAGTCCTGCGGATACCAAGACTGTGTATGGCATAGGAGATGCCAGCCCATGCAGCATGTAGCTCAGCAGCTGGCACAGAGAGGTCAAGGAGGCCAAAACCGCCAGCCGCCATCAAAGCTCCATCAGACCCATGGATCATAAAAGTGGAGCTCGCCAGATGACCGCGAACACTGCCATCAAAGTTGACTTTGACAAGCCCTAGTGGAGGGGGTTCCCAAGAAATAAAGACCGTACGCCGGTGCGCTGCAGGGGCAGCAGGGTAATCCCAGATGCTAGAGCTATCAGAGTCGAGGGCAGACAGATGGAAGATGTACTCATCAGAAAGGGACTGAGCAGTCCTGACAATCCTGTGAGGTGGGTCAGAAGCATCAGAGAAAATATGACGATTCCAGGACAACCAGAGCTGATAAGCAATATAGGCAGCCAAGGAGCTAGAGCGACCGAAGTTCCTTCTCGAATCCCGACGGATCATCGACAAGAAGGAGGTGCAATACTGAACACTACTCTCACCCCACAGGCGATAACCCGCAAGCTGCCACACCATCTCGCTCTGCCACATGTGAATATAGCATGGTTTGCAGTCTCATCCTCGGTACCACATATAGGGCAAGTAGGAGAGATCGCCATGCCCCTTCCAGAAAGCAGGGAACACGTGAGAATACAATCCCAAGCCATCTTCCATATGAATAGGCGAACTCTAGGGTGGATAGGAAGCCTCCAAATCCACAGGAATATGCCAAACTTGAGAAATAAGGGACCAGGCAGCAGAATAAGAAGTCCAGAATTCTCAAATTTAAACTGACCCCTACAGTGATCATCCACATTATTGCACCAGGTGAATTGAGCTCCCTGAAACCCCAAGTCCAAAAGATTAGCGGAGGCAATGAAGTTATTTAATTGAATAGGAAGTTACCTTTTTGAATTAAGTAATATGTATTTATTTTGGTAGATAAAAAGTTATTTTGTAAGTATAAAAGGACATGTATCCTTTCTCAATTTAGGATGAATGATGAATAATAAAAAAAGAGAAATCAGAAATATAATAGCAATTACCTTTTCCTCTTCCATCACCATTGTCGTCTTCTTTCCACCATGACGGAACCGTGGGTTGGGTTCTTCCCTCCACTGTGATGGAACCGTAACCTTCTCTGCTGTTGTTCCCTCCACCGTGATGGAACCGTAACCTTCTCTGCTGTTGTTTTAAGATCCCCGTCGCAAACACCCATGGTATCTCCTTCGCCCGTGATGCCGGTTCCTTCCTCTTTCTCCTCCTCCTCTATCCCTATTTTCTTCTTCTTGCAGCACCACCGACCTCCCCCGTCTCTTCTTCGGCGCCAACCACCTGCCTCTATTGCCAGGCGCCACCGCCGCCTTCTCCTTCCTCCAAACCCCACGGTAATCCCTCGCATGTATCCTTGGCAAGGAAGAAGACTATTGGGCTAAGCATGGGCTGGGCCAGCTGGGATTAGTGTGGGCTGGCCTGTTGAGTCTTGGACTGGGTCTCATTTAAATAATAAATGGGCTGGGCGATTAGCTAATGGGAAATGGGCCAAGCAAGAATAGTTTAATTTAATGTTGGGCTGAGAAAATAATTGATTGGGCTAGCTTGTTGGGTCAGGGTTAATTAAATTAATTCTTTAGTGGCCCAATTAAGTTAAGGATTGATGGTTAGATTGATGATTAGTTAGTGATTATTTTATTTGAAAAATGATTATTGTATACTTTGAGTTCATTAACCATAGCTAGAAGGGGTATTTTTGTAAATATAATGAAGTGATGAAAATTATCAATATTAGAGAATAATTAAATTTAAGTTAAAAGAAATTAAGTAAAAGCCAGTAGTCACTGAATTAGAGGGGTAAAATGATTATTTTAAAATTTTAGGCTAGAGAGGCAAAATGATAATTTTTTAAAATTATGAATTTGGTGAATTAGTCAATTATTCATGTTGGATTATGGTTATATTGACTATATGTCTTGCATTGTGAAGAATATTGGAGTAGCAATCTGATGTAGAAGTTCTACACCCTATTGTTATGCAATATATTTCATGACTTGCATGCCTACATATACAATATTTTGTTGTTGGTTTTATATGTATGATTTGGAATAAGTAATCTGAATTATTATGGATTTGTGTATATATGGTCATATATTATTTACTTATAAATGCTTTTGGTTTTGATTCGAGATTATGAGTTTTGAGTATTTTGGATGTAGTATGGCTTAGTATTTTGCATATGGTATGGTGTGGTTTTATATTCTGGTTGTAATATGGTGTAGTTTGGTATTCTAGATGTAGTATCATGTACTATTGGTACATGATACTAGTTCTGGCAATGAGGGTGGCCATCACTTGCTTGGACTAGCAACGCTGGGAAGGGCAAAAAGGCCAAGAAAGCCGGATAGAATAAAGTCATAACAGCTAACATGACTAAGTTTATTACGCTTGATACTAATATATAAATCAACTTTGGTAAGAGAAGTATTGCCAAATTAAGTTGTTAAACATGTAATATTGCGCTTGAGTGGCAGTATGTACCAGCAGTACAGCCTCGTCACACTTGCATATTAGGAGAGCGACTCACTTGGTCATGTCTTTATAGATACTGTAGTATGAGTTATAGAGGGAGGCCCAGAGAATTTGCTTACTAAGTGAAAAATAATTTGCTTAGCGATCTATTGCATATGGATACATTGATGGTTTGGTTGTGCTTTGTTTGGCTGTGCTTGTGATTGTGGTTATGTGACTGGTTTGGATGTGGCTGGTTTGGATGTGGCTATGGCCACATGGGTGGTTTGACTGTGGTTATGGTTACACGAATGGTTTGGATATAGTTGGGGTCATATGGATGATTTGGTTATAGTTGTGGTTATTTAGATGCCGTGGTTTGGATGTGGCTACAGTTTGGATTGGTTGTCTGAATATTGTAGTTGGTTTGAAAGTGGTTGCGTTTATATGAATGGTTTTAATGTTGTTGTGGTTATTTGGTTGCTATGGTTGGCTTGACTATTGACGTGGTTATCATGTGAACGGTCGGCATTTATTGCTGTTGGTGAATTTTGTTAGCATTTCGCATGATTATATATATTATAATATTTTTTTGTTCACTGGGCTTTTTAGCTCATCAAATTTTTCTTTTTTTCTTCTTGCTAAAATAAAGGAGATGTTTACTTGATAAATTATAATTTAAAAAAAAAAGGCAAAGAATTAATAATTTAATATAAAAAGTGATATATATGAGTTTTAACTTCAGCAGTTATATTTTGTATGCGTTAAGATTTAGTAGACCTCGCATCCTCTTAAGATTTGGCGCACACATATTTGGAGCGGCCTTGGGATTATACGATTTCTGCCATTGGATTTCCAGTCAGGTTTCTGTATTATCTTTGAATCTTCCACGTTTTTCCCAGTGGCTGTAAAGGAAGTTCAACCACACCAGTTAAATAGCAAACGTACATGTCACATGGAAGTAAGCTAGATCCTTTTCATTAGTTTTTATTAGTTGATGAACTAATTGTTGGATTTTTAATTCAACATTGGGCTTATATGTGAAATAATTATGTGTTGTGGACTATCAAATAAAGTTAAGCCCAATTAAAAGTGATCAGCTAAGGTTTCAGTGATTTGGGCTTTAATATATCTGATTAGGTGTGGCCGTTTAATGTATAGAGACCTAAGGGTTATTTCTATTTTTATGATGGGCTAAAATAAAAATACCAAAAGATAAGGATGAAATTATCTATATATAGCGGTTATGGTCCCTGGATCGCATGTACGACCTTCTTCTCTGAATCCCATCATCAGAAAGAATAGCCTAGAGAAAATTCTAAAGGACTCTTTGGTAGTATGTGTTGATCTGAAAAGCCAACCGCAGGGCTCTAGAGAGCAATCAAGCAATATGGATTCAGGTATGCTTCCGTTTATCGATTATGGATTCTTAATGATTAAACATGAATGATTATTGGGCTTCATGGTGATGGTCTTCACCAAAGGTTCAGATCTAATGTCCAACAATTGATATCAGAGCCCTATTCATATTGAATCGTTGAGAAAAATTTTTGGTTATATGCAATGATATTTGTATTTGTGCATATGACTTCTTTGGTTTTATTAAACAACCGTAAGACAAACATACATTAGTTTTTTTATTTTGATGCCAATGATATTTTTAATATATGTAGATTCAGATTTTTAAATAAAAGTCATAGTGCATCAAAATAATTATGAATTTTGATCTTAAAAGCGAAAGATATTCGCTGCATCGTAAGTCTCACATGGTCCTCTTCGTTTTAAGAAACAGATCAGATAATTTTTATTTGATAAGATAAAGTTAAATTTTTTTGATAAAATTAAATTTATATTTAATTTTAAATAAAGAATTTATGGGCAATGTGTTCTATTATGTAATAAAAAAAAGAGGTTTTCCATTGGCTTTGAGTTCCGCGATTTTTGTGGAATAGCGTAGAAAAAGGGGCGCATGGAGTTGCAATTTTGGAATTCCACTGAAAATCGGGTCGTTTAGCCGTTTTTTTTAACCGAATCCTAGTTGGAATATTGCCTATTTTCCACAATAGACCGTCGAGATAATGCCAATGGCATGGAGTTCCATTTTCCTTTGGAGGGGAATCTCTTTTGGGATTTAGAAAGGATTCCATCAAGACGTTAATGGTGGCATAGCGTGAATTCATGAATTCTATGGGGGCGTTGGGATAAGGCAAACCCTTCGAGTTCCATGTTTCATATGGATAAAACCGACGTGGTAATCTATTTCCATTTTTTTTGTTGGAAAGAATCGAATGAGAATCTGAATGAAAATCTAGAAAATCTTTCCGAAAATTTGGTGGTTGGATATCTCAAACCATGGGATAAAGGAAATTGGGAGAAAATTATGGGAATAACAATCTTGGGCGTTGGAGTTGTGTGAAGGGTTAAGATTGCAATTAACTTTATGACCTCTCGCAACTTTTCGGGCTTTTAGCGCCCATCAGGAGGGAATGGCTTGTAAGAAATTTTTTTATGGGGATAGCGTGCCTCCACTATTCCGTGGGTCTCCAGACTCCAAGGGGAGTTAGGTATGGCACCAAAGCGGAGCATTTAATGCTTAGAATCTTATTTAATGCATTGAAGGGGATAACATTTATGAATAATTAATGCATGAATTTTGGATCGGTTCATGCCTTTGGCAATATTTTTGGGCTTTCATTAAAAATTATTATTTTTAATTTTGTAAGCATGAGCAACCTCCTTCTGAATGGTTTAATTGATTCCATAAAGTAAAGCTTTATCCATTAGGATAAATTATTTTTCTATTATAAAGATTGAGTTGGAATTACAAAATAACATATCGTTATTTTTTTAAAGAGGTTCAATCAAATTCAAATTAATGATATTTTTATGTCTAATAAATTTTTCATCGTTCGAAATTGAACTAATTGAAACAAGATATCACCAAAGTGACCTCTCTTATGTAGATGGTTCATGAAGGATGTTAGATGTTGTGTATGTATATGTTTGATGTAGGTATTTATCGGCCCAAAGGAAGGTTAATGCCTGGCCGAACTACACATATGTGTGATGGTAAATACGTAACGATTATAAGGATTTACATGTGAGTAATAAGTCGATCCAAAGATAAATTTATTATTTGACATGCATTATTGTTAGTGTTTGATCATTACAACAAGAGTACCACTAGAAGTTAATATTACTATCCAAAGACTTGATATTAATGTTGCACTGGGTATCTTGTATGTGTATGTTTCATGTGGGTATTAATCGGCCCAAAGGAAAGTTAATGCCTGGCCAAACTACACATATGTATGATGGTAAACAGGTAACGATTAAAAGGATTTACATGTGAGTAATAAGTCGATCCAAGATAAATTTATTATTTGACATGCATTATTGTTAGTGTTTGATCATTACAACAAGAGTATCATTAGAAGTTAATATTACTGTCCAAAGACTTGATATTAATGTTGCACTGGGTATCTTGAGATGGGATTTACCATTAATTTGAATTTATTGACATTTGGTGTTAATTATTTACATGAGCATGTTATTTATGTATTGCTTTTATTTACAGCTAATGTTGCTAATATTTTTGCTAACCTCAATTCAGTGCCAGTCCTTAATGGTAATAACTTCAAGGGCAAGGATAAAGGCAAAAAAATAAAAAACATAAGTTTGCTAAGGGTCCAGCAAAGAAGAAACAAAATCAAGATAAGGACAATTGTTTCTTCTCCAATAAGCCTGGACATATTAAGAAGGAATGTTCAAGTATCATGTATGGCATGAAAAGAAAGGTATATTTCTTAATATGATCTGTTCTGAAGTAAATATAGCTTTAGTACCTAGAAACACTTGGTGGTTAGATTCTGGTGCTACTACTAACATCAGTGTTTCAATGGAGGGTTGCCTAAGCTACCGAAGGCCAACTGATGCTGAAGACGCATTTATACGGAAGATGGCAAGTCGGTAGATGTGGAGACAATTAAGCATTTTAGATTGTTATTAAGTTCTTGTTATTATTTGGATTTGAAAGACACTTTTGTAGTACCATCATTTAGACGGAATTTGGTTTCTATTTCAGTTTTGGACAAATTAGGATATTGTTGTTCATTTGGAAATAGTCAGTTTAGTCTTTTATTAAATTTAAATATTATTGGAACTAGTTCTCTTATGGTGTATGACAATCTATATTTGCTTGATATGTTGCTTCTTATAATGAAATCCTGAATATGGAATTAAGAGGTACTAAGCGTAAAATTTGCAATGAAAATTCAGGAACATTATGGCATAAGCGATTAGGTCACATCTTTAGAATAGAGTTGAACGACTTGTGTCAGATGGAATTTTGGATTCTCTTGATTTTATAGACTTTAATGTCTGTGTTGATTGCATTAAGGGCAAACAGACTAAAACAAAGAAATTGGGTGCATATAGAACTATGGAAGTCTTAGAGTTGATACATACGGACATTGTGGACCATTTCCTACACCTTCTTGGAATGGTCAACAATATTTTGTATCATTTATAGATGATTATTCAAGATATGCATACCTATTTCTTATTCATGAAAAGTCCCAAGTTTTGGACGTGTTCAAATCATTTAAAGCTGAAGTTGAGCTTCAACTCAACAAAAGGATTAAAGGAGTCAGATCTGACCGTGGTGGTGAATATTACGGTAGATATGATGGATCAGGTGAACAACGTTCAGGACCATTTGCCAGATACCTAGAGGAGTATGGAATCTCCACAATACACCATGTTAGGGTTACCTAGCATGAATGGTGTAGCTGAAAGATGAAACATGACTCTTAAGGATATGGTAAGGAGTATGATTTGTTATTCTACCTTACCAGAGTCACTCTGGGGAGAGGCACTAAAGATAGCAGCCTACATTCTGAATAGAGTACCAAGCTATCAAAACACTTATGAGCTTTGGATATGACGAAAGCCTAGTCTAAAGCATTTTCATGTTTGGGGATGTCCCGCTGAGGCAAGGCCTTATAGGCCATATGAAAAGAAATTGGACTCCAGGACAATGAGTAGCTATTTTATTGGTTATTCTGAGTGATCCAGGGGTTACAAGTTTTATGATCCCAAATCAAGGATAATTTTTGAGACGGAAACTACAACATTCTTTGAGGATATTGAATTTGGGGGAGAAATAAAGTTAGAGACTTTGTCTTCGAGGAGGAATTGGAACCTACTACTCTTGTTGAAGAGCAGATAGTTCCTATTCCTATAATTGCTTTTGATAATGATCAAGTTGCAATTCCAGAACAACAAGAAATTGTTGTTCAACCCTCATAGGTACAAACTCAACAACCTCAAGAACAAGTGCCTTTCCGGTGATCCACTAGAGAAAGGAAGAATGCTATTCCAGATGATTATATAGTGTTTATTCAGGAACATAAGGAAAATAATGGCGTGATGGAAGATGATCCTCTCAACTTTCTTCAAGCCATACAAGGTTTCAATTCAGAAAAGTGGATTGAAGCAATGAAAGAAGAGTATAAGTCTATGCAAGACAATAAAGTTTGGGAACTTGTCCCATTACCAGAAGGTGTGAAACCCATTGGTTGCAAATGAATTTTTAAGACCAAACAGGATTCAAAGGGTAATGTGGAAAGGTATAAAGCTTGTCTTGTGGCTAAAGGCTATACTCAAAAGGAAGGGATTGACTTTAAAGAGACCTTCTCTTCAGTTTCATTGAAGGACTCTTTTAGGACAATCATGGCTCTTGTTGCACAGTATGATATGGAACTCCATCAAATGGATGTCAAAATGACATTTCTCAATAGAGACATTGATGAGACAATTTATATGGTGCAACCAGAAAACTTTGTGTCAGGAGACTCAAAGAAAATGGTTTGCAAATTGATAAAATCCATTTATGGGTTAAAGCAAGCTTCTCGTCAATGGTACCACAAATTTCATCAAGTAATTCTCTCATTTAATTTTGAAGTGAATGCAGTTGATGATTGTGTGCATCACAAGTTCAGTGGGAGTAAATATATTTTTCTGGTTTTGTATGTGGATGACATTTTGCTTGCCACAAATGATATAGGTATGTTACACGAAACCAAGAGATTTATATCAAGCAATTTTCAAATGAAAGATCTTGGTGATGCCTCCTTTGTATTGGAAATCCAGATACATCGAGATCGTTCTCAGGGTATCCTTGGATTATCACAAAGGAGCTATATCGATAAAGTACTTAAGAGATTTGGCATGCAAAATTGCAAATCAGGTGATACCTATGTCGCTAAAGGAGATAAATTCAGTATTAACCAGTGCCCAAAAGGAAACCTTGAAGTTGAAGAGATGCAGAAGATTCCTTATGCTTCGGTTGTAGGGAGTCTAATGTATGCTCAAGTTTGTACGCGTCCGGATATTGCGTACATTGTTGGAGTGTTAGGCAGATATTTAAGCAACCCAGGTATGGATCATTGGAAAGCAGCCAAAAGGGTTATGAGATATCTGAAAAGAACAAAGATTACATGCTCACATATAGGAGATCAGATCATTTTGAGATCATTGGGTATTCTGACTCCGACTTTGTGGGATGCCAAGATAGTAAAAGATCCACTTCGGGCTATGTATATCTGTTAGGTGGTGGGGCTATTTCTTGGAGAAGTGCAAAACAGATACTCATAGCTTCTTCTATCATGGCAGCAGAATTTATAGCATGTTATGAAGCATCCAATCATGGGATATGGCTAAAAAAATTTATCACTGGGCTGTGCATATTGGAAGGAATTGAAAGACCGCTAAAGTTATTTTGTGACAACAAGTCAGACGTATTATATTCCAACAACAATAGGAGCTCAATCAAGTCAAAGCATATTGACATCAAGTTCCTGGTTGTAAAGGAAAGAGTACAGAGTAGTCAGATTTCTATAGAGCATATAGGGACAAACTCTATGGTTGCAGATCCCCTTACAAAGGGTGTGCCGCCCAAGGTCTTTCATGAGCATACTGCTCACATGGGCATTATAGAGCATGACGATGCTTAGATTCAGTGGGAGTTTGTATTGCTTCTATTTTATGCTTTATGTTTGGTTTGTACACACTTATGTGTTTGGATATTTTCTGATCAGAAATAAAGTATTTCATTCAGTTCAGTACACTATGTACAATTATGTTAAAGTTTTGATCTCACTCAAGTTTAAGAAGGACCAGTTGGAAATAGGCATGTTAAGATCACAGTACATGTAATTTCCATGCTACACATCCACATCATGATCCATGTCATTCAGTTGTATCAACATACGTGACCATTGATGGGTCGAGTTATAATAGATATAACAAAGGCCGCTTTGATCCTATGTTGGTATGGTTGATGGACCGGATTGGTTATAGATACATTTCAGTAATGACAGTAAAATTGAGCTCATTTGGTTATTTTTGCAACATAATTATAAGGTTACATATATAGCCCAGTAGGAGATTATTGGATTTTTTAATCCAATATTGTGCTTATATGTGAAATATAAAGATAGAATGGACACTCGGATTGGATTTCCACGGTGGTTTCTTTCTTTCTTTTTTTCATTTTTTCTTTTCAATTGTGTGCCTTCGTTCAGTAAAATAGAATGGACACTCGGATGGATCAACATAAAAGTTAAATTTACTCTTGTTTACGCTAAAGGAATATATACAGATAGAACTAGCACCGAACAACTACGAACGCAAGTACACTGTAACAAGGAAAGCAAATCATTTTGCAGAAATTCATCTCTAAAGACGTCACAGTTTTTTTGTCGGGACTCCATATAGAATGCCGTTCTCGAGCAGGAAATGGCAGATTGGCACGGTCCCAGGCTTCCCATTGAGCACCTGGAAAGCTAGGCTTTTGGGGTTGAATCGGGCCGTCTCCGTGTGGCATACGGCCACGGCCTCCACCTTTGTACCGTCGTTCCCGACCATCGACACCGTGTATGCTACCATTCTATCCGTGTGGCAAAAAAACACAGCATACGCGTAATTCATAACATGGCAGGCCACGAACTTGGAGCCAGACAGCCTTTGCACTTTGGATACGGTGTACACTTGCTTCGGGGTACCGTTGGCATCCGCCGTCGTCGACAAGGCCCAGAGGTTACGCGTCCCAAGGGTCGACGTGCTGAAATCGACCATGGACTCGAGCGAAGTGGCGCAGTACATTTTCACTCCATCTGGTGGGGGCTCCTCGCACTCCTGAAGGATCTTCTTCATGGATAACGCTTCGATGGAGTTGGGCTCGACGGAAAGGCGGGCAAGGATTTCTGGAAACTTGATGGAGGAGAAGGGAATGGAGTCAGCTATGCGACGAGGAAGAAGGCCGGTGCCAGAGCCGGTCCGGATGAAATGCACGGTCTTGTTGGCCCCCGGGTGCAAGTCCTTCTGTAAGAAGTAGAGGGAACAAACAGAGCAATCCTTGCTTTCGGTTGCTGGGGCTTTGTAGTTGCTTTCGGTTGCTGGGGCTTTGTAGTTGTAGATGATGATAGGGTAGGGTAGCCGAAGATATTCTCCCTTACCAGTTGCCTCCTCGTCAGCTAATAAATCTGCAGTCAGCGCAAACTATTGATGAGCCCTGGAATCTCGATCGACCTTGGCCAGCTGAGATCTTCTAGCTAACTTTGCAGACGAGTTCAAGCTGTTTAATTTTGAAATTGCTCGTTGGAGGAATCATTGCTGAGTGGATGAGGTCCCTACATAATCTTGTACGCATAAACTTTCAAGTAACCTTAATTAATTGTTAAATCAATATCAATTTGATATTTACATAATGTTCTAATTAACAAATAACTCCAAATAATAATGGTATTTATGTGTTAATTAATTATGCCAAGCTCGATGAAGCCAGATGGAAGTGAAATGAACCAGACACGACTCAGCACAACTTATAACTATTTTGAGCTCAGTTTTGAGGATTGAACTTCGCTTATCGGTTTACTCTATTGACAACCCGACTGTCAGAAGTATGAGAGAGAGAGAGAGAGAGAGAGAGAGAGAGACCATGGATAGCACTGGGCATGGGTGTGTTTGGCAGGACTGCGTGCCAGTAGACCTCGGCAGGTGAAGCAGAATGGCTTACTCCTATTTCAAGCTGAAGCAAATCCTCGCATGGGTCAGAGATCTATTAATTAATAACCTAACGGAATCAAAAGGAGGGGGAATTAGCCAGTGCTTACTGCAAGGAGAATGAGAAAAAGGAAAGGCCCCATGACTGCGCGAACCAAGAGAAGGCTGAACTTAGGATGGCATCTCCAGCTCCAGACAGCCGAGCGTTTATATCGGAATCAACGTATAAGCTTGTATTGCCCAATTGCCCGCTATAAAACGCTGCTTGCCCATGGCCACGGCTTGTCTCCACCCTCGTTAGTCTACATTCTGGGCCCGTGCATCACATCAGCCGGGACCCACGTATTGCGGACGGGTCCTGAGTGGATTGTCAGGGGTCAAAATTCAAAGCTGGACATTTTTTAATACATTATCCTTCCATCATTAATTTCTTCATTTCCCTTGTGAGATATCTCAATTTGTTGATTATGGTCAAAAAAATCATTTCTTTCGGTTCCTGCCCACCACCGTTTCCTTATCTGGTTCGAGAAATTTTCCACTCCTGTCCAAAAATTATATGCTAAAGTACTAATAATAATAAATTTTGAAAGTAAATAAATTTATAATTTTTACCTAATTGTATAGTCTACGTGCTTAAAGTAAACTCTCTCTTAAAGCTATCAATATGATATGTAAAGAGTCTAATCTCTTATAATTGTTGGGTCTTGTTAGGTGTTGATTTGGTATTAATAATATCATGAAATTATGGCATAACCTCTAATTTCATAGAAAATATAGCTTGATCATATTAAAAAGAGGGTTCAATCAATAAGCAGCGGGATGCATATTTTATCTTTATTATCAATCCCAACAGTCCTTAATGATTTTTGCATAAGGCTTGTATAATATCTTTTATATAAAAATAACTTTTTGATCCTAACCTCTTCCTATTCATTCCTTCATATACATATCTAATAGAAGGCTTCTTATCTGAATTTGCAATATGCAATAAGCGAATAAGTGGCTCGATAATTTTCATCACAATTAAACAGGCATTCCAAAACTTCTTATCTAAAATAATGGCTATAACTTCATTTGCTTTTTGTCTCTTGCATATCTAGAGTCCTTGAAATCCTGACTAGTAACCAAAGCTTGTAAATCATGCATATGCTAATAGATATTCTACAATGCAATGAATGTAGTGGTAAAGCGGTTTGCTCCTAGTTTCACAATTGCTATCCAATCTGGTTGCCTTCTCAATCAAGCCAACAAATATACACTACAACGATTTTTTAATTAGAATACATCTAAAAACATAGTCTTTTATATATAGACTATGTTTTTTAAACCGTAGTCTAGGTGAGTGTAGTTAAAAGTGTGAGTGTAGTTAAAAGTCCTTTGTTTAGACTATGTTTTTAGACGTAGTTAAAAGTCAAAAAAATTTAGTCTTGAAATACATTTAAACTACATTTTTATCAAAAAATATAGTCTATAACTGTATAAAAGACTACGTTTTTATCAAAAATTATAGTTAAAAGTTAAAAAATGTAGTCTTTAAATACATTTAGACTATGTTTTTATCAGAAAATATAGTTAAAAGTTAATAAAATGTAGTCTTTAAATACATTTAAACTACGTTTTTATCAAAAATTATAGTTAAAAATTAAAAAATATAGTCTTTAAATATATTTAGACTACGTTTTTATCAGAAAAATGTAGTTAAAAGTCAATAAAACGTAGTCTTTAAATATATTTAGACTACATTTTTATCAAAAATTATAGTTAAAAGTCAAAAAATGTAGTCTTTAAATACATTTAGACTATGTTTTTATCAAAAATATAGTTAAAAGTTAATAAATTGTAGTCTTTAAATACATTTAGACTGCGTTTTTATCAGAAACTATAGTTCAAAAGCAAAAAAATGTAGTCTTTAAATACATTTAGACTACTTTTTCATCAAAAAATGTAGTCTATTTTGTACATTTAGACTATGTTTTTATATTAAAATATATTATAATATCCAATCATGTCTTACAAACATATACTTTCAATTCTAAAAAAATCTAAAAATATTGAATTAAAATATCCAATCCTGTCATACAAACATATACTTTCAATTTCAAAAAACCTCAAATACATTGAATTGAAATATCCAATTATCATACAAACATCCATAACATTTTCAAATAATTCAAACTTCAATAATATTTTCATAACGTTTCTTCAAATGAAACCTTGCAAGTACTTGACCCATTCTCCATGCATAATGTCGATCTCTTCTTGTTTATAGGTTTTTTTCTTGCTAAACTGCATATATACATAAGTTAATCAGAAAAGAGCACTAAATAACACATGACACAAAAATCTAAAACATAACAAGTACTACTTATATGAATAATATACACAATAATAACATACCTTTTCACATAAGTTACTTAGAAAAAGAGCACTAAATAACACATGACATAAAAATTTAAAACCATAAAAAGTACTACTTATATGAATCACGTACGCAATAATAACCTACTTTTTCATCGGTTGAAATGATATAATTCTCAATGATCTTCTTTATATACATGATGACATAAAAGCCACATTCAACACCTGATGGTTGCTTAGGACACTTAAAAATTAATTTAAAAGTTTTTTATAAGATTTAAATAAATAAAATCTAATTTTATAAATTATTAAAAAGAATGTGTAACTTAATATACTTTAATTGACTCCCAAGTAAGTATTTTTTTTTGCAACTCGATCAGCTTTAGCATTGTATATTTTGAGTGTACTAATTTAACAAAGTATAATAATAGTGTGAGACTCAAATGATGTAATTCAGATAAATTACTATGAAATTAAAAAGAAATAAATACTTACATATTAATAATATTTTTTTAATTCTTTTTCTACTGAACGTCAATAGAATCACAAAAATACACTTTATCCTCATGAGGGTCAATAACCATCAAGGACCAGTGATCCCTTCATAAACATAATAACAATAATCAACAACTTAATATCAAAAGTATCAATTTTTTAAAAAAATTACTTACCCAGGGTTATAAGGAGCTAGAAATAATTGATCCACATAACAACGCTCTAATCTTTTAGCAATCAAATCTAATCATGCTCCAGCCGATCCAGAGTGTATAGAAATCTGTCCAGGGTCTATGAAGCCATACATATTGAGCAGTTTTGATTTCTTGAGTTGGTTGTACAAATAGCTACACAAATTAAATTATTCAATCCCATAGTTTTTATTAGAAACTTGTAACATATAGTAATTGCATATGAAACTCAAAAAATATAAAAATATCTTATTACCTCATATATAGCACAATACAACTAGAAGTAATCTTCTATATTGAGCAAAAGTTATCGATATCTTCTCGAATAATATAATAGACCCATTCATAACCAAAGACACCAACATCCAATACCATAATTATTATATTTGTATCTTCCAAACTTTTTGCAATATGATTCTTTAAATACGACAAACTCTATGTGTTGCCACCAAATCACTTTTGAGAAGCGTCAAGCGACGGAAATGCTTCGTTGGCCTTCATAGGAATGATAGGGACCGCCTCCTTCAGCCGGAAACCTGCAAGAAAAGTTCCGGACCGGTGGTTCCGGTGGGGACCCTCCGACGCTCAAGTCAGCGATCTAGAGAACAAAATTTTTTAATGAAAGAGTAGAGATTGAGAGTCCCCCTCCCTCATTGGGGGTCGGGCTCTTTATATACCTGTTCGGGGTCCCTCTTACCCTTTGTTGATAACAGCCGAATACATCTTCCGTTAAGATCGGCTACAGCTGCTAAACGTGTGCCATAAGTATCGGCAATGGTTCATAATATAGCGGTAACCACCCGTGATCTTGGCAAAAGAGAAATGGGTTGGCAAGCCACGTGGAAGTTCTATGTGAACAGCAATGGGTGATAAGGTTAGTCACGTGGGCCCCAAGTGCAACCATTAGGATAGAAGATGTCGTTTAAAGTTGAAGCCAGCAGTCCCTCATAGAGCATTAATTATGGAGTTATGGCACTATTCACGTGCAAGGCACATGTCACACTGTTCACGTGCATGACACTGTTTACGGCCGAGGGAATAGACCAAAGGGCTAAGGCCAAGACCGTAGGGAAAAAGGCCGAAGCTGTTCATGGCCGAATGAAAAAGCAAGGCCAAAGGGGCTAACGTGGCAGCCATAAATACGAGAGAATGTTATAAATGCCTTAGAGCGAGTGGATGCTCGTGGCCTTTGAGGCCATAAAGACGGGAGAGAATAAGCAATAAATGCCTAGCAAGTGGATGTACCTCGGTAGAAGGCCAACGCGAAGACGCGAGGCCGACGCCAAGGTGCTGTTGAGGCCAATGCCGACGCTGTTGAGACCGACGCCAGAGGCTGACGCCGATGCCAGAGGCCGACGTCGACGCCAGAGGCCGACGCTGTTGAGGCCGACGCTGATGCCAGGCGCTGTTGAGGCCGACGCCAACGCTGTTGAGGTCGATGCCGATGCTTTTGAGGTCGACGCCAATGCCAGGCGCTGTTGAGGCCGACGCCGATGCAAGGATATGTTGAGGCCAATGCCAAATGAGAATAAGGCAATAAATGCCTGGATAATCGTGGCCCTTGAGGCCATAAAGGCTATAAATATGGGAGAGAATAAGCAATAAATGCCTAGCAAGTGGATGCAAGTCGATAGAGGCCGACGTGTTGAGGCCGATGCAAGGCGCGACGCCAACGCTGTTGAGGCCGACGCCAGAGGGCTAACATGGCAGCCATAAATGAGAATAAGGCAATAAATGCCTGGATAATCATGGATGGAATTAAATATCCATTGCGTCCTTCAAAAGAAAGCCGAGTAAAGTAGCGAGGCCGCCTAGGAATTAAGCCGTTCGGGAAGGCCGCTGAGGATGGCCGTCTGATAGGATGCCATCCAAAAATTACTGTCTTTATTGCCCATGGGGTCAACCGGCCCCATCAAATGCCCCCCACACTCCTGAGATTGTGTGCTCCGCGTTAGCTAAGCGAAAGGAGTGTAGGACTTTTTACCTTCGCATCTACCCTTTCCTATCAACTTCAACTATGATTCCTCCCAGGTGGGGAAACCCTTTTCCTTTGGTGCTGTCTTGTGTAGACGTCTTCATGCTCTTTGGAGCCATGCTTTTTGCCTATTCAAAAAACTTTTAAGCAAAGTTTGAGGGTAAGTGGGTTATCCTTGACTGGCAGCCAGTAATCCTCTCCCTATGCAAAGCCGAAAGCGGATGCCCATCAACTATGAGTTGGGGAGTCGGTTTCTCCTAACTGTGAGTTGACTTTGGGTCTTCTACTTGTCATAAAATTTGAAAGTGGGTGCCCCTCAACTGTGAGCTGGGGAGTTGGCCTCTCCCAAACTGAGTTGTCTTGGGGCTTCTTGATGGCCAAAGGTGACCAGTAATATGTTGCTGGTACATAATTTAGATAAAGGTCTTACTCGATTGGCCATTGGCCATTGAGGCAGAGTTAGAGCCGCTGTGAAGTCGTTGAGGATGTGATAAAGCTGCTGAAGCAGAGTTGAGGCTGTCGAGAGCCTTTTGAACCCCGAAGAGTGACCCGAGAGTTGCTGAAGTCGTTGGGTTCCTTTTAACCCCGAAGGGTGACCTGATAGTTGGAGAGTCGTCAGGTGCCTTTTCCCTTATGCCGACGATCTTTGTTGCCAACGCTAGAGTTAGTTTTTGGTTTTTGGTGCCGAGCTGGCCTCGGGCTTGAGTGCCGATAGTATATCGGTCTTTGAGTGCTGACCGAAGTCGAGCTTTAGTGCCGATGGTACATCGGGCTTTAGGTGCCGAGCTTGAGTGCCGACGCGGAGCCGGGCTTGAGTGCCGAGGGGAGACTCGATGCGGAGTCGGGCTTAAGTGCCGAGGGGAGACTCGGCTTGAGTGCCGACGTGGAGTCGTGCTTTGATGCCGACGTGGAGTCATGCTTTGATGCCGACGTGGAGCCGGTCTTTACTGCCGATGCGGAGATGGTCTCTGGTGCCGATGCAGGGCCGGTCTTTATTGCTGATGCGGAGCCGGTCTTTGGTGCCGACGCGGAGCCGGTCTTTACTGCCGACGCGGAGCCGGTCTTTGGTGCCCGGAGCCAGTCTTTACTGTCGACGGAGCCGGTCTTTGGTGCCGACGAGCCGGTCTTTGGTGCCGATGTGGAGCCGGTCTTTACTGCCGACGTGGAGTCGGTCTTTGGTGCCGGTGTGGAGCCGTCTTTACTGCCGACGCGGAGCCGGTCTTTAATGCGATGCAGAGCCGGTCTTTGGTGTCGACGCGGAGCCGATCTTTGGTGCCGACGCAGAGCCGGTCTTTACTGCCGATGCGGAGCTGGTCTTTGGTGCCGCGCGGAGCCGGTCTTTATTGCCGATGCAGAGTTGGTCTTTGGTACCGACGCGAGCCGGTCTTTGGTACCGATGCGGGGCCGGTCTTGAGTGCCGATGCGGAGCCGATCTTAGTTGCCGACGTGGAGCCGGTCTTAGTGACACGGAGCCGTCTTGGGTGCCGATGGTACATCAGGCTTTTGAGACGTTAACGCGAGGTTGGTCTTGAATGCCATTACAGAGTCGATCTGCGTGACATTTTTAAGCATCAATGAAAGAAAAAGTCTTAAGTGCAGCATACTTAGCTCTTGCAGCACCCTTGTTTTTCTTCTGCGGCTTGAACGCTTTTGCCCGCTGGTGGTCTGCCCCCAGGGAATCAAGTTGGTTGGTGAGCTGGCTTTGCTGAATCTTTAGCTCCTTAAGGAGAAATCCTGCACCGCAGCCACTTTTATGGCTCTCCAGCTGCTAGACTTGACTTTGAAACTAGGCTTGCTCGCCTTCTCTTTTCTCTCCATAGCGTTGCAGTGATCATTCTCATGTTGTGGACATCATTTCCTTTTCCTTCTTCTCTACAGGGAGTTAATTCAGAAGGCTGATCAAGCCTTCCCACGGTGAGATCTGTACTGCTGATCCTTTTGGTGATGGAATCTTTACAGGGGATGGCGAGAAGTGGTGCCACCGAAGAAAGGATCTTCATAGTGGAGTTCGGTGCTGAGCTAGACACTCTCTTGGGCTCCGATGGGTTCGAGACACGCTTTAGCAAGGCTTTTGGTGACTTTAACTCCATGGTATTCTAGAGATATGTTGATATGTTCTGGGACATCAAGAAGCTTCTGAACATTGGACTGGAGGCTCAACTGAAGAAGAACCTCGAAGTGATTGATAACTTTGTGTACCAATTGATTCTTCCTAATGCTATGCAAGCATCCTCTGATATAGGAGAAGATTGCCTTGAAATCAAAGAGATTAGCTGCCACTTCCGCATGGGCTCAGGAGCCAGAGGTGTCGTCGCTGCCGATGCGAGATACGTGGATCTGGCCAAACGACCGTGGCCAGGATGGTGGCCAAAGCTGGCGATGTTCGTGGGAGGAGTCGGTACGAGCATAGCTTTGGAAGACGATCGTTAAGATGCAGCAGCCATAGCACAGACTTCCATCGCGTGCACACAACCTCGTGCATGCAATCCACCTTCCTTCAATTATGTGTGCATGTAAACCTTACCCAGCCAAGGTGGAAGCAAGAGTTGGGGGGAAAAGGAGTTGAGTGAGACGGCTGGGAGCCTTATCCTTGCAATTGTGAAACTGGCACTCGTTTGGTCACTGCGGGGAGAGGCCGGGGGCTGCCTAGAGAGTGAGGCCGCTGTGAAGTCTTGGGCCACCGTGGCTGTTGGGGAACACGGCTGCTGTGGAGGACCTGGGGCCTCTGTGAACATCGGGGGCCGCCGTGGAGCCTCGGGCCATCGAGAGAGAGAGGCTGGGAGCCGCCGTGGAGGCCGGGGCCGCCATGGACTTGGGAGCCGCCGTGGAGTCTCGGGCCGCCATGGGATTCAGAAGCCGCTGAGGGGCCATCGTGGAGGAAGAGGCCGTCGTGGGATCCGGAGGCTGCCGTGGAGGAAACCGGGGCTGCCATGATCTGGAGGCTGCATTGGAGTCTTGGGCCTCCATGGAGCCTCGGGGCTGCTGTGGCCGTTGTGGAGGAAGAGGCCGTTTAGGAAGGCCACCAAGGATGGCCGCCTCTGACTGATTATTGAACCTTTGATTGAACTTCTCTGGCCGCCGGTGTTGTTCATCCAGATGCCCCTTCATCTCATGATTAGGGTCCTTCCCAGACGGCTCAGAGGATGAGTAAGGGGAGGAGTGGCTGCTCGAGCAGAAGGTAGGAGACCGCAGTCTCTTGAAAGCTTCACGGTGGTGCTTAGGTGAAGCATGATGGTGATAAGCTTCTCTATGAGAAGATTTCCCGCGGGTGAATCGCTGGCTAACTGGTGCAGCTATTATGGAAGATGTGAGAGGCTTCGGCTGCTGCTGAGTGGCCAACGGGCGTTACTTTTGCAACTCATGAACTGCTGCATTTAAGGCTTGAATTTGTTGATTGAGGATGGTCAGCTGGTTAATTAGAGCAGCTGAGGTTGGTGGTGAAAGGGGAGTATAGAGAGAGAGTGGTCCTTTGCTGCTTAGGGCTATGCGGATGCCCCCTGGCATGATTAGTGAGGACCTTCGGCACGCGCGTCACCACCATGGCTATCTTAGAGGGGACAAAGACTTATAGGTCAGGGAGACAGAGCTCTCTTTCCTTCAGTACATCCCCCCTACCTGGCGCGCCAATCTGTTGCCGCCAAATCACTTTTGAGGAGCATCAAGCGACGGAAATGCTTCATTGGCCTTCAGAGGAATGATAGGGACCGCCTCCTTTAGCCGGAAACCTGCAAGAAAAGTCCCGGACCGGTGGTTCCGGCGGGGACCCTTGACGCTCAAGTCAGCGATCTGGAGAACAAAATTTTTTAATGAAAGAGTAGAGATTGAGAGTCCCCCTCTCTCGTTGGGGGTCGGGCTCTTTATATACTTGTTCGGGGTCCCTCTTACCCTTCGTTGATAACAGCCGAATCACATCTTCCGTTAAGATCGGCTATACTGCTAAACGTGTGCCATAAGTATCGGCAATGGTTCATAATATAGCGGTAACCACCCGTGATCTTGGCAAAAGAGAAACGGGTTGGCAAGCCACGTGGAAGTTCTGTGTGAACAGCAATGGGTGATAAGGTTAGTCACGTGGGCCCCAAGTGCAACCATTGGGATAGAAGATGTCGTTTAAAGTTGAAGCCAGCAGTCCCTCGTAGAGCATTAATTATGGAGTTATGGCACTATTCACGTGCAAGGCACATGTGACACTGTTCACGTGCATGACACTGTTTACGGCCGAGGGAATAGACCAATGAGGCCGAGACCGTAGGGAAAAAGGCCGAAGCTGTTCATGGCCGAATGAAAAAGCAAGGCCGAAGGGCTAACGTGGAGCCATAAATACGAGAGAATGCTATAAATGCCTTAGAGCGAGTGGATGCTCGTGGCCTTTGAGGCCATAAAGACGGGAGAGAATAAGGCAATAAATGCCTAGCAAGTGGATGTATGTCGGCAAAGGCCAACGCGAAGACGCGAGGCCGACGCCAAGGCGCTATTGAGGCCGACGCTGTTGAGGCCGACGCCGATGCCAGGCGCTGTTGAGGCCGACGCGTTGAGGCCAACGCTGTTGAGGCCGACGCCGACGCCAGGCGCTGTTGAGGCCGACGCGATGCTGTTGAGGTCGACGCCAGGCACTGTTGAGGCTGACGCCAACGCTGTTGAGGCCGACGCCGACGCCAGGATGTGTTGAGGCCGATGCCAAATGAGAATAAGGCAATAAATGCCTGGATAATCGTGGCCCTTGAGGCCATAAAGGCTATAAATATGGGAGAGAATAAGCAATAAATGCCTAGCAAGTGGATTCAGGTCGATAGGAGGCCGACGCGACCAGGGCTGTTGAGGCCGAGGCCGACGCCAGAGGGCTAACGTGGCAGCCATAAATGAGAATAAGGCAATAAATGCCTGGATAATCATGGATGGAATTAAATATCCATTGCGTCCTTCAAAAGAAAGCAAAGTAAAGTAGCGAGGCCGCCTAGGAATTAAGCCGTTCGGGAAGGCCGCTGAGGATGGCCGTCTCGATAGGATGCCATCCAAAAATTACTATCTTTATTGCCCATGGGGTCAACCGGCCCCATCACTATGGACCCTTTTCTTTGTTTTCTATATGTAACTTTTGTGGGACAATCTTAACTTGTTAATAATAATGAAATTCAATTCACAAACGCTACATAGCAAATAGTTTATCAATATAAATCAATCACAAATTTATGAATAAGTTAAAAAGTTTCAGATACCTTGACTTGATCATCAATAATTAATGATCGAGGCCATGCAACGAGAGAACCAACAAAATCTTTAATGTGGATCATTACCAATTGTTATTGGAAGGAGAGCATCATCGTCAAAACAAACATCAATATATACACGATAATTCTGATCACCCAAAGGAACTCCATGTACAACAAAGTTTGGTGCTACATTCTCAATCACTGTACCATATCCAATTATATTATTAATAGATCCTACTGCCAATTTGCATGGTTTTTCCTTCAAAGCAATAATATTAAAAAATATAAGTACTATGAATTTAAATAAAATGCTACAAATATAAGTAAATATTAACATACCTTTTGCATATCTCTTTGTCCAATGACAACAAAGTCTATACTTGCATCATTTTTTGTATCAGAATTGGCAATAGTTTTATTTGGATGCAGTTTTTTAACTGAGCAACAGCTACCTTTGTCTGAAACATATTGAGTACTTGCAGCAATTTTAGAAATTTCTCTCAACTTTGTATTTTCTTCATGAAGTTGACGTAGCTGATCAAGTAATGATTTCTTTCCTCAGCATATTTTCTTTATTGTTGGTTCAGTTTTCTTTGTTCTTCTAACAAATGTTGTAAGATTTCACCTATTTTTGTTCTTTTTGAAAGATTGAAATATGTTGTAGGGGTAACCATGCCTCCACCACCCCTCACTCGACCACCATGTTCGGGATTTTTCAATGCCATTCCTAGTATAAAAATAAAATAATATGATAAATATTGCACTGCAATAAAATATGTGAACAACTCATTGTCCCTTAGGATAGTCTTAATAGCTCAACCACAAGATTTAGTGCATTTATAAAGTAACAAGCTTTCCTAACCTCGAACGATTTTGCAACATGCTGGCAGATATGAAGAGTGGCTGGTTACAGTTGAGCTCTGTGTCTTGCTAACATAATTTTTCTTTGTAGGTGTAATGAAAGTTATAACTTAAAATAAAGCATGTTATTGGAGGGATCAGGAGTACCTCAAATTCTCATTAAAAATATTTTAGAGCTGCTGATTTTCTTACCAATAGAGTGATAATGCTCTCTTCTCATTACCAGTAGAGCGGCTGTCTTTGGGCCTGGCCTGTCCTATTTTCTAGAAGACCTGCCCAATGACATGTGCAACGACTATCAAAATATGTTAGCGGCTGCCTTCCAGTTTGACTGCAAGAAGTGCCTAATTTAAGTGGACCAGTTGAAGAGGAAATGTGTCGAGTAGTTCAAGGATGGGTTACTCGAGCTTGAGCACCTGGCAACAATTGATGGGCTCTGCGAGCTGGTGGTGAACAGGATCAACAAGTCTAATGCGGTGAAGATGTACCATGTGAATTTTTCTCTCTCTTCAACTCGATTTCGGACTACTGGGCAATCGGACAACTATTTCCTATCGTGCCAATCCATTGGATTGACCAGTGGCCGGGGGTTGAAGGGGTGCTGTCAAACCTAACGTGCGACAGTGATGGCAAAATGAATCGGTTCATCGGCGGGAGGTCGAGCCTCCCGCTACATGAGTTTGGGGGTGGTGGCCACAAGGAGGGGGGTTACTATCTCGGCATGTTTTTGGGTGGGGCTTACCAGGAGGCACTCGGGGGGCTATGCAACCTATTCAGGGGGCAGAGCGTTGTGCGGGTAACGCAGAGCGACGAGCCGCTTTGCTTCGTGGTGATGCGGGTGGTGCTAGGGCCGTCATGTGCGGACGTCCTGCAAATGATGCAGCACAAGCCCGAGCTCATATTCAAGGTGCTCAAGAGATGGGTAGAGGAGGAGTCTGCTGCTCATGAAGGGGGGGTGGTGGACGCCGGTGCCGTGGCCACTACCCTTGCCCGCGCCTTTTGCTTCATGTCGTATCTCATCGTCGTTGGCAAGGCCAGCAGGGATGAGATGAGCTCCGACTCGAAGGGCTCCGTCGACATGGATTATGAGTAATATATTGATTTTCTTACCAGTAGGGAAGATTAGCAGAAATAGAGGAAAAACATGTGGCTTTTACCTGCTTTGATTTCGTCCGCTGCCGGCCCTAGAACTAGCCACCCGTCTCTAGCAAGGCTCCACCAACATATGGAAAACACAGAGAGGAAGGGAGGAGGAGGAAGAGAGCTCCAAGAGGGGTCTCTGCAAACAAAACCCTAATCAACAAAACTGCGGATGGAAGAATGAAATTTAACTTTGGGTATAAAGGGTTTCATTAAAAAAAGGGGGGAAGTGAATTAGGAGGAGAAAAAAAGATAAATTTTTAGTTTTATATTAGACTGTAGTCTTTTTATATTTTAAGATAATATAAGACTACGTCTTAATTAAAAATAGAGTCTTTTTATATTATCAAATAATATAAGACTACGTCTTAATTAAAAACATAGTCTTTTTGACATATTATCTAATAATATAAGACTACATCTTAATTAAAAATGTAGTCTTTTTATATTATCAAATAATATAAGACTACATCTTAATTAAAAACATAGTCTTTTTTATTATCAGATAATATAAGACTATGTCTTATTTAAAAACATAGTCTTTTTATATTATTAGATAATATAAGACTATATTTTTAATAAAAGATGAAGTCTTTTAATTTGTGAAAATTATGAAAACATAGTCTAAAATATTAGACTACATTTTTTATGAAAAACGTAGTGTTTTTCCTAAAACCTATCGTAGTCTATTTAACTTTTTGTAATAGTGATATATGATTATATGCAGACTTAGTCACTTTAGATGCATGAATTATAAGATCATTCACATGCTTGAATTTTTCAAAATCACCCAAAACTAGATTTAGATAATGAGCTACACATGGGGACCAAGTGATACCTCTATGCATCTTATTGATCATCTTTCCTACCAATTTGTAATTAGCCGATCCATTATTTGTCACCATATAGACTATATTAATTGGTCCAACCCACTCAATATTTTTTTAAAATAATTCATAGGAGTTATTAGAATCCTTCACAATATATAAAGCATCAATAGATTTTATATATGTCACTCCAACCATCAGCCATAATAGTATATCAAGTATCTACCCCAGTGCTTCTTAAAAAATCAATAAATAATTGTACTTCCTTCTTAGCATTATTGGAGCTTTACATCTTGGACCAATTGGAGCTATTACAACCAACATAAGTTGAAAGTAAATAAAAGTTAAGGCATTAATTAGGATGCATGTATTAAAAAAGAATGACTAAATTATATTTTTAACCCTTGAACTTAGGGGGTGTGTTACTTTATTTCCTTAACTTCAAAAATTACAAAATTGATAAACTTCATTTTTTTTATTTCTATTTGGTCTTTATCATTAAAATAAGGTAACATTGTAAGCAACTTGCCTACGTGGCATTACATGTGTTCTCCACCTCCTTCACCTTATTGCCTAGTCAACTATAAGAAAGAGAAAGAGAGAGAGAAAAAGGGAAGCATAGAAGGGAACCATGCGCACGCGTTCCTCCTCCCCCTCTTCGGTGGCATGCATCCCCCCCGGCGGAAGTCCCTCTGAGCATGCGTCCCCTCTCAATGGAAGTTCCCCCTTGTGGCATGCATCCCCTACCCCCCCACGCCCCTTAGGCAAAAGGGGGCCGCGGAAGGCCCCCGCAGACCCCTTTCTCCCCAAACATCATGCGAATGCAAAGGGGGAGGAAGCCCACTCCCCCCCTGGGTGGCACCCCGCGACCCCCACCCACGCACCTTCCAAGGCCCCACCTTCTCTCCATCCATCGCGCGTGGGTAGGGGGGGCTCCCTCCCCCTTCTCGCCCTCCCATCACGTGTGCATGAAGGGAGAGGAAGCCCTCCCTCCTCGATGACTATAGTTTTAGGCTAAAGTTTTTCTTAGAAAAAAAGACGAAAAGAAGTGAAAGATTAGAAACTAATTTTTTATTTTAAAATCATACTTATCTATCCAACCATATATTACCCACATAACTAACTATATTTGACTTGACTCAACAAACTACCAGACTTACTAATACAATACTAATCAATAATAATAAGGAATTAAATTTTAACACTTCCCTTAATTCCTTGTTGTGACATTCAATAATTCTCTTAAGTACTGGAACTTATCTTTTCAAAGTGCTTTAGTAAAAATGTCTATAACTTAATCATTGGAGCTGCAATATTTGATTTGAATCTTCTTCTTCTCCACTGCATCTTTAATGAAGTAATGTTAATAGCAATGTGTCTTGTACGACTATGGTAGACTGGATTCTTAGTCATAGCAATTGTTGATTTATTATCACACAAGATTACAGTAACTTCTCCTTGCTTCTCACCAACATCCTTTAAAATACACCTTAACCATATTCCTTGTGAAGCTGCCAATGATGTTGAAACATATTCAGCCTCGGTTGATGATTGTGCCACTATTTGTTATTTTTTAGAATCCCAAGCAACTACTCCCAAACCAAGAGAAAAAACATATCCTGAAGTGCTTCTCATATCATCATTGCATCCAGCCCAATCACTCTCACAAATTTCCAACAGTCAGGGGGAGTTTGGAGGAAGTTGTTGAAATTCCTCCCCTCCATATCATAGTTGCGTCAGACGACCCCGAGGGGATGTCGCCGGTCCATCCAGTGATTCTCTCGCCTGAGGCTGGTGGGCCTCATTTATCGGAGGTTGGCAGCCCTAGGACGCTGCGTATAGATGAAGGAGAGGCCCTTGCTTTAATTAAGGAGGCAAAAGAGGTAGTCGCCACCGCCGAGGCTCAAGTGGAGCTGCCTGAGGGGAAGCCGGTGGAAGTTGAAGGAGAAATTGAATCGGCAAGCGGAGGAGCCCATGAAGGATTCTCTGTTGGAGGACTTTCTCCCGAAGGAAAAAATTACAAAGACAGTCTTCAAGACTCAAGCTCAGCCTCGGGGGAAACTCCGGTAGCACTATGTTGATGGCCTTCTTTCCCTCAGCTATCTACTTCTGGATCCATGGCTCGGCTGGTACCAAGAACAGCTTTAAGGTCAACATCCAGGATCCTTTGTATTCAGCTTTGGCAGATAGCTCGGTCCTCGGTGTTCGAGCGTCATAATAATCAGCTTCTAAAAATGAGAGATCCAACTCCAGATATTTCTGAAAAATTTTTGCCTGTGTTTCCTCCTTTCCGTACTGGAACGCATCATCATAAGCTGCCTTGTGCTCATCCCAAAACGAGCAAAATTTTTATACTCCTCCACAGCCAAAGTAGCCTGTCTCTTGGCTTTGGCCACCTGACCCTCCAATTCGGAGCATCTCTGGTGACTTGAGTCCAACTCCTTCCTCAAAGTTATTAATTGGTTTTGAACTTCAGAACCCATCCTGCTTACCTGAAGACACAAAATCAATTAGAATAATAATAATTAAAAGAGAAGAAACATGAAAAGATGTAAGGAGATGCTATACCTCCTCTTCTCGCCGAGACATCTTCGCATTCAGCTCCTGAATTTTATCAATGGCCTTCAATTTGTCATCCCTATACTAGTGCATCCTCTCCTTGTGGTCATTGACTCTCGACTATCTCTCTTCCATCTCTAGCTGAGATTGGGCGAGATCAACGGTGAGTTTGACAATTTGGTCGTGATGCCACCTGGATTGTTTACCTTCTCAGCAAGCATTCTGTTCAAGCCGGCAATTTGATCTTGCTGCCGCTGATATATGCTCTCCTCCTCATCGAGCCTCTTATTTAAGTTGCTTCTCTCATTGGCGAAACGCCTATGAGCATCATTCTACTTCTCATCAAAGAACTTCTTCAAGGACTCTACCTTCCGAGCATGCTCGGACTTACACTGCAGTAACTCCGACCGAGCCTTGTCTCCTAAATCACAAGCCCCTCTGAGCTCATTGGCTTCAGCCTGGAATTTGGATGCTCATTCTAGAGCAATTTGTTGGGCATGCTCTAATTTCTCAATGTTTGCCCGAGCCACACTCAAAGCTTTAGAAAGTTTGTCGGTTGATCCCACCCTTTCCTGAAGGACGGCGACCTCCCTCCTAGCTTGAGTGCAGGCTCCCGCGACCAGTTTCAGACGATGGCACAACGACCTCATTATGATAGCGCTCTGCAAGTAAACTTTCAGTGGTAAGATCGGATTGAACTACTCTTTAAAAGTGGAATATTTAAAGGTTCCTACTTACCTGGAAGGTGTATGCTGACGCTATCTTGGTAAGCGTGTGGTTGTCAATTTCGGAAAGAATCTCGATATCGCTCAGTAGGCCATCACGCCCAAATGCTGCAAAAACAATGTCCTTCTCGGCTGAGGAGTCATCCCTCTCATATAAACAGACAGCATCAGTGCGGCCATAGTCTCATCAACATTTGGGTTAAGCGAACTTAGCGCCAGAGGATTGATTTGTGAGGTCTCGATCCGAGGAACCCCGGTTCGCCTCGCCTCTTCAGCCAGGGCTTCGATGTGGGAGCCTTTAGCTTGAAAAATTTTGACTTGCTTGCCTTTTCCTCCTGATACCTCTATTGGAGAATCCTCACTTCGGATTTCTTCCTTCTCTAAAAGCCCTTCTTGATCTACGGGCCTCTGCTCTACTTCCTCCATCCCCTTCGATGCCTCGGCCTCCTCCTCAATCTCTCTTGATCCTTCGGGAGGATATTCCTTGAAAAGAGGCTCCTTTTGTGCCTCAGCATCTGTGCCTACTCCCCTCAACTCCTCGATTAGAGCTGAGGGCTCTCCTTCGTAGATGGAGGATGATTTAGGGCTGCTAACCCTCTATAGATGCGGTTCTTCATCTTCGGGTGGAGGGGCTATCGAACCGATCGGCGGCATCCAATCTGAGTCATCCAGTATCACCATTACTGGTGAGTGGGGTGCCTCGATCTCTCCCTCAACCGCCGGCCTATCTTCGACCACCTGCTCCTCCTCTACCATTGGTTTCTCCTATAACATGGGGGACTTATCCTCTGCCGCTGGCACTACTGTCTCCTTCTCCTTCGACGTAGAGGATTGCCGACCAGTCTTGATTTGCTTCGTCTTCTTTGAGCATGATTTAGAAAGACGAGGCTTCTTCTCAGACTTACGCCTCTCAGAGCCGGACCCCCTCTGGCGCATGACTAGCTCCCCCTTCATCTGGCTCATGAACTTCGACCTTTCTACTGCAGACACAACAGAAGGTAGCTTAGCCTGTGATAAAATTTCCAAGGTATAAACAGTATGGGGAGAGGACAAGAACCTACCTTGAGGGTCGATAGGGCTAAGCCCGGTGGCAAAAAGGGCATCCTTTGCCAAGAGATCACTGGCCGAGAATACTCGGTCTCTATAAAGGGTGATCAAATCCTTCTTTTCATGCTCGGACAGCTCCAAGTAAGCTTCCAAGTCCTTAGCATAATCCGTCCATACTCTGGGAAAATCAGAACCTATATTCCCTTCAACAATGAAGAATCGGGATTTTCATTCCTTTATGGAGGATGGGTTGTCCAATATCATTTTAAATGACTTTCGAGCCCAATGTAGGGCCACTCAGAGCTCCTTCCAGAGACCAATCTGTAGCAGACCCAAAACATGAAGAGCGTCACTGTTACCCCGGTGCGGCTGCACATCGATATGAATCTTACAATGTTGCACCAACTGTTCGGAGCCACCATTGTTGGACATATATTGTAAAACCTCATTATCTCCTTCACCAATGGGTGGATGGGAAACTGGAGACCCGCTCTCAAGCTCTCTTCATAAAGGAAGATCCCACATCCTGGCTGCTCTAAAACTCTCTGTTCAGGTTTTGGTAACCATAGAGCGACGTCCCAAGGAACCCTGTACCTTTGGCGAACTCTGTCCAAATCCTCCAAGGTCACCACAAAAGCCACATTGCTCGGGCCCTTCATATCTCTGAGTTGAGAAGAATACGCTTCAAATGGGATCACAAGAATCTGGAGGAGCAAGTCTTTGGAGAAGAAGCAAGGGGATAGTGCAGTAGGGATAACTTCTCTCAACCCTCCTTTTAAACTGTCCTAGCGAAAAGGCAATGCTCTATCAGCGAGGATCCTCAAATTTTTAAATCGCCAGCTCGGATGCCTTAAGTGCCGAGACTTGCCATGTGTTGCTCCCCCAATCATTATTTGCAAGAAACGAGAGGTTTCTGCTTCATCCATCAGGAAAAATGATGGAGTGGCGCATGGCATTTATGAGATCATCATTGCGTGCCTCTTCAAATCCTTCCATTTGAATGAAGCCATCTGAGACTCTACTCTCTGTGCCCGAACTTACACTTCAGACTAAGGAGTGGGGGGATGTGATGAGGGGTAAAATCATTATTATGTCAATATTCATGCATGCGAAAAAAATGTTGAGATCACTTTTGATTTCTGATCTACCAGCTGTCACATCCGGAAAAGAATGAGGCTAATATACCTCAGCAAAACCGAAGTGTCCTTATACCTCGGCCAAACAAAGCTATACTCATACCTTGGCAAGATCAAACTACTCCCATACCTTGGCCAGATCGAGCTATTCTCATACCTTGGCAAGACCGAGCTATCCTCATACCTCGGCAAAACCGAGCCACCTTCATGCCTCAGCTAAACCGAGCTATTCCTATACCTCAGCAAGACCGAGCCATCCTTATACCTTGACTAGGCCGAGGTACCCCTGAGCCTTTGTTGAACCAAGTGCGGGAAAATTTAAATTCATGATAATCTAGCAAGATTCCAATCATATGGGCCTTCGATCGCTTTAAGTGGAGAAAAAAGTCAATAATGCTAAACATGGCCTAGAACCTACAAGGCACCGAATCTTAAAGCATCAGCTAGCTTCTCTAGCCATTAATTCTCTAACTAACCGAATTCAAAAGCTATTGGCCTCGTAACAAATATGATTTGAATCAGACTCGAATCATGACAGTTTTTGATTCTCTATGATGCATCCAAGGGATCAGATAGCTGTCTACCATCACATCAGCAACCTATATATACCCTGTCCTAAAGCCAGGTACGTTCACCCTTTCACTGAAAAAACTCCATTGAAGCTCAAGCAGAGCTCCCAGCTCCTCAAGAGGCCGTTCTTGAGGGACTCTTCTGCGAGAGCCTTTGTCTCATATCTGCTTGCTATGAATCTTTACTGACTTGGGCGTCAAAGAGTCTTCCACAAAAGGGCCACCCCCAATGATCTCTGCATGAGGACTATCTTGCAGGTCCACCCAGGCGAGCGATAGGCGTACGGTTTTAGAGGTGGGCTGCATCCGAGTCGGAGAATGAATTTCTACGGCAATAAGTATACATTGCCATTTCTATATTCAACAAAAATAATGCTATTGTCAATGGGATTAGACACTGTGCAGATAGATGCTTCAAAGAAAACTTTGAAACCTTTATCACATAGTTGGCTAATGCTAATCAAGTTATGTTTTAAACCATCTACATATAAGATTTTTTTTTAAAAAAAAGGATGGAGTGATCTAAATTTCACCAATGCCCATGATGTGACCTTGACCATTATCTCCGAAGGTCACCACTCCATGATCTGAATTTCAAGGGTGATGAACTAATCTTTGTCACCCGTCATGTGTCTTGAGCAGCCGCTATCAAGATACTATTTTTAATTCTTTGGCTGTAAGACATGCCTGCAAAGCAATCATATCTTATGTTTAGGTACCCAAGCCTTCTTGGGTCCTTCATAGTTAGTAGCAGCAAATATAGTTCCTTTTGGAATCCAAATCATTTTACCTTTATTAGCATTCATATGAGATATCTTATAATTAAAAACATAGGATTTATGTCCTTTCTTGCCATAACAAAAATAAAAAATATATTTTTCAATAGATTTATTAACAAAGAACTTGTTAACAAATTTTTATTTCTTATGTGGTTTGTAACCCAAACCAGCTTTATCAAAAATAGCTCTTTGATTGTTCAAAAGTAAATTCAGTCTTTTTGAGCTATAAGCAAATTTGTCAACAATGTTCTTGTATTTTTTAAGTTTATTTTTTAAATTTTAATTTTTAGTAGAAATCATATTTTTCTCTTTTTCTAAAACTTGCTTTTCAGATTTAATCTTTTCAAATTCAATGGCAAGTTCATTTTTATTGTTGAGAAGATTTAGATTTTCTATTTTTAAAGCCTTGTTCTTTATTCTCAAAACTTTAAAATTATTCATTAATTCATTGAAAGCATCATAAAATTTATCAAATGTAAAATAATATATGGGGTTTCAGAATTTACCTCATCTTCTTCGTTTGACATAAGACATATGTTGGCAACTTCTTTTTGTTCATCTTTAGATGAAGACTTATCACTATCACTCCAAGTTGCAACGTATGCCTTCTTTTTCTTTTGAAATCCCTTCTTGAGTTAAGGACATTCAGATTTGTAATGTCCTGGCTTCTTGCATTCATAGCATATCTTGGGATCTTTCTCTTTTTCTTTATCTTCTTTCATCTTGATGCCAATTTTTCTTTTATGGAATGACCTCTTTCTTTGCATGAATTTCTTGAACTTTCTTGCAAGGAGAGCAGTGTCATCATCGTCTTCATCTTCTTCACTGCTGCATGTTTCCTTTTCTGCAGCCTTTAGTACAATAGTCCTCTTCTTTTTCACATTTTCTTCTAGATGTTGCTTCATCATGAGTTCATGGGTCATGAGTGATCCAAGGAGCTCCTCCAAAGATAAAGTGTTAAGATCTTTGGCTTCTTGGATTACTGTCACTTTGGCTTTCCATACTCTTGGAAGGGACCTAAGAATTTTTTGAATAAGTTCAGAATTAGTATA
>UESW01002732.1:81749-167514 GCA_900491605.1 Calamus simplicifolius | reverse complement strand
TAGAGCAATAACTATTGTTAAAACAACAATAGGAGAAACTAGTGAGTTTCAATTACTGTAGGTTTACGTCAAGGATCTGCCTTAAGTTCATATCTTTTTATATTAGTTATGAATAAATTAACCAAACATATTCAAGATGGCAACGCATGGTGTATATTATTTGCAGATATATAGTGTTGATTGATGAAACTAAATTTGGAGTAAATACTAAGCTAAAGATTTGGAGAGAGGGTTTAGAATCAAAAGATTTTAAGATCAGTAGAACAAAAACTGAATACATGAAATATAATTTCAATGGAAGTAGAAATATAAATAAAGATACAGTGAAGATTGCAAGCCAAGAGATATCAAGAAGTGAAAAGTTTAAGTTTTTGGGATTAATTATCTAGCAAGAAGGTGAAATAGGTAAAGATGTGAATCATAGAGTTAAAGCATGATGGATTAAGTGGAGGAGTACTTCGAAAGTATTATATGATCGATGCATCCCATTAAAATTGAAAGAAAAATTCTATAAAACCGCTATTAGGCCAACTATGCTATATGGAATAGAGTGTTGGGCAATACTGAAACAATATGTGAATAAGTTAAGTGTAACAAAATGTACATGTTAAGATGGATATGTGGTAAAACTTTAAAAGATAGAATTAGAAATAAATATATAAGAGAAATGATAGGAGTAGCCCCAATTGAAGATAAAATGAGAGAAAATCGATTATGGTGGTTTGGACATATACAACGAAGACCTTAAGATGCTCCAGTTAGAAAGAGTGATCTTTTAGCAATCTATGGTAAGGATAGCGATAAAGGTAGACCTAAACTAACATTAACAAAAATAATTAAAAAAATATAACTATTTGTAATTTGAATGTCGACTTAGTCCTGAATAGAGCAGAGTGAAGGAAGTAGATTCATGTAGCCGACCCCATGTAGTTGGGAAAAGGCTTAAATGAGTTGAGTTGAGTTGTATGATCCAAAGGACTCTTATCTAAGCATTAAGCAAGTATGAAATGGTCAATTTTCACAAACTGATAGCAAGGTCTGCCATACTGACCCATACTGAACCATACCAACCATACCAATAAGGTACGGTACCAAATTATAATTTGATATAAATCAAATCATTTGGAACCAATCCAAATTGCCCTGTACCAACCCATACTGCTCAATCCTAAGTGGTTAAGAGTACAAAAAGAATAGCACCTCGTCTCAATACAGGATGCGTATTGTATCCTACCAAATCGGTAATGTACTAGTACGAGTCTTAAATACCAATTCTATGGACCTTGACTAATACTATGTTTCAAATTTGATTTATAGTTTAGAAAAATCCAAATCAATTGAATTTTGGTTTCTATATGTTTAATATGTAGATCAAAAAGAGTCTAGATTCCTAAATTATAGTGTGTTTAGTTTAAGTAGCTAACTATTTTATAGCTATTAATTCTATGTCCACTTGATGCAAAGGTAAGATGCATCCAAGCTAGTCACTTTTTTGTTTCTAAGTCATTTTAACATTGTACATCATAATCAAAGGTGAGATTTCACTTTGCAGGCACTCCAATTCATTTTGCATTGATAAAATTTTGGGCCAAACATTTTTAATCATATTACTGGGAAACTCAATCCAACTTCCAGAATCTATTTCAAATATTATATTACTGGGAAACTCAATCCAACTCCCAGAATCTATGTCAAATATTTGTACAACTTGAAATCATGCCCAAGGTTTTAAGTCCCAGAAGAACGGTGGGACTTAAAGACAAAGCAAAGAAGGAAAAAAAAGAAAGGAAAGAAAGAGAAAGAAGAGAAAGAATGAAGAAGGGAAATAAAGAAGATGAGGAGGGAAAGAATGAAAAGAAAGAAGGAAGAAATAAATAAAAAAAAAATTGAAGAAGAGAAAGACAAGAGTATCGAAACTCTTTATCGAGACAAATATCAAAATAAAATGGGACGGCAGTGTGCCTCATTTAGTGAAGCAATATCGAGACAACCTCGTTGCATGGGATTGAAAACCTTGACCATGTTAGACATTTTGATACATAACAATATCTTCTAACTGCAACTTTTAGAAGTTGATAGAGTTCGACTCCAATAATGAGTTTGACCCACCATAATAATGTTTAAAAGTATGCTTTTATTCTTTTTAAACATTGGTTAAGAATATAGGAGTTAAATCAAAATTGGTTAAGAATTTAGGTATTGCATAACATTGCTAAATGTTACAACTCAACTCAACTCATCTAAGCTTTTTTCCAACTACATGGGGTTGACTACATGAATCTGCTTCCCTACTCTGCTCTACTCAGGATGTCCTAGCCCTTCGCATAGTTTGATTTAGTAGATTCATGTTTTAGGGATCTGATAAAGTTTTACGCTGGCTGTCAGCTACCTAACGCAACCCTTCTCCTTTACCCGGGCTTAGAACTGCCCTTGGCGGAGTTATAACATTGCTAAATGTTATCTTTCTAAAATTATGAACCTAATAGGGCATGTTTGAATGAGAAGTAGGCATATAGACAACTTCAATAGATAATACATTCCAATGTCTTCTCTTATATACATATCTCCATCTCCTTTTCTAACTTGCTGAGTCATACACTTGGACGTGTCAAAATTTGATTCTTGTGTTCATATCCATATCCATGTAACATTGTTTTTAGTATTCTAGACTCTCCCACACTTTCTTTATACATGACTAACATATACAGGCACAAATGTATATGATGACCTGATGAGTTAAAATCCACTAATCAGACATAACCTGACTTCTATTGCATTGAAATTACTTGACCTATGCTCATCCCATGGAACCAACATGTTAGGAACATGTTAGATTACTTTACGATAATGGTTACTAGTATGCATTAGTACACCCAGTCCTCAAATTCAGGTTGGCCATACTAACCTGCTTGTCGGTTTGGATCAATAAATCATGGTCATCTAGCAGGTCAGGTCAGGTTTATCAGGTCAGCTACTGCTTAATAATCAATGTTTTGAGCCAAACAGAATCCATCCTATCGCCATCCCTAGGAATCAGCTTCAAAACTAAATTATGATTTGCATATCTTGATTGTGCTACCCCCAATATAATTAGGAGTAAGATGGAGCTTTATAAAAAAAAGGAGAAAAAGGAAATTAATGTAGAGATTTTAAGAGGATAGATTTGCAAATAGGATAAAACCACAGAATACAGTAATTATTTGTATGATGACACAACATTATATCAATAGTAGCCCCCACTGATTTTTAACCAAGAAGTAATAGCAATCTTACAGGTTTGAAATGCACTGAACAAAAGTGAGAAAGATTTTCAGTTTTAGTTTCTTAGAACTGCCAACAAATAAAAAATAAAATGAAATTGAAGTTGGGTACAAGTAGGACCAATCATATCTAATAATCATTAACCCTTGTCTAAATTGTTTGGTTTTGATTTTTCGGATCCTCATTTGCACAAGTTGTTACTTAGGATTACTACTAGCATTATTACAATCTTCTTCAAGTTTTCATCCCTCAACTTATGCCTCCCACACTTTTAAAGTATTCGAGACAAAGTTTAGCACCTCTTCTCACCAAAATCTTCTAAGTTGTCATCACACATTCCAGTAACCTTTAAATTGATCCTCCATAATGTTTCCAATTAATGCAAGTCCCATGACTCCTTATCCGTCTGACCAACAATTTATCAAATTTAGATTGTTTGCAAGCCACATAAAGGTGGACTTCAATTAATTGAAGCTCAAAAAATAAATATCCAATCTGTTAGTCCCTAGGGTGAGTTTGGACCTTTAACAGATGCAAAAAATCACAACAATATGATTTCATATAATTTTCAAAACATTGATTTGGTCTTCCAGCTTCATTTATGGTAATGGAATCTCTAAGACTCTACTGCAACTTTTACATATGAAAGTAATTTCAAAGGCTTCTACACCTTAACAAGCTTCTTCATCTCATCAAGAAAGCTGCTTGCATTGTCATCAATTATCCAAGCTCAAACAACCGCATCTTGAACTTAAAAAGCTTCTCTTTGGTGTCTATGTTAGCTAGGTGAATTTATGAAGCTCTTCAACCTATCATACAGATGCTTTAAAAATATGTTATTGCATTAATTAATTTGTCATCCCTCAACAACTCTCTAAGCAGAGAAATGGGGCTGCATATATGATGCCTAAATCTTGAAAATGTTTGCATATGTGACATCTGAAATGGTCAGGAACTACTGTAATTTTATTCTTGCTTAATTTATTTATAGGTAAAATATTCTTTAAATCCCTGTATTGCTGTCAATTGTGTAACATTATTTTATTTCGTTACCTGAAAATTATGCATAAAAATTTGTCAAAGCCTTGCTCAGCTTAGCTTTGTTCATATAAACCTAATCAGTCATCTCAGATGCAATAGGAGCTCCACAATTATATTATCTGAAATTATATGTCCTAACATCCCATAATGAACCGCTTCATCCAGCAGAAAAATGCCCACTTGGAGGAATCCGTCATCTGTCCACCCTTTTGTAGAATAAGATCATAGTAGTAAAAAACTTGCAAGGCAAATCTCAGTCTCTAAAATCAACTAACATCTATGGCTCCTCTCATGTCACTTGTGTAATCAATAATCAACTAAATTCTAGATTATCTCCATTACATCTATAACAGCATATGAGCCAAAGCATGCTGGTTTTGGTTATGACTGCTATTATAATTCTCAATTTATTATGGTCATGTGTAAACAATGCACTTTGATTTATACATGCAAACAATAGAATGATGAAACAATGTGTCAAAAAAAATCACCAATGCATGGAACACCATCTAGAATGGCAATAGTTGCAGGAATAGCTCCATTCTTCTTCACAATAGCCTCAACCTCTTTTGCAGTATAAAGATTCTGTGGATAGGGCATGCCTGATGCAAATGACAAAAAGTTATTAGTGATTGATAGAACCTAAATGCAGTACACAGATTATATTTGGTATTGCACGAAAGTGATGCTATAATAGTGCAAGTGCATAGTATTCAACATCCACATAAAAGAAGACAAGAAAACCTTGTTAGTTGGAATCAAAGTTAAATCCTTCAAGTGCAATATACATGTTGGGCCATCCAAATTGAGAACCCAGGATGACAGAGGCACATAAATGCTTAGTTTCAGAAAAGTAGAAAATATAATGGTGCACAATGAGAGATGCATGGACAAATCTAGAACTCCTAAACGAAAATAAACAAAAGTTTCCTTCAAAAATCCACTTGTATTACCTCTTCCCATCCAAAACTAGCCTTTATATAAGCACAGGATCGAACAACATAAATACTGAAACAAATTTCAGTAAGGTTTTTCCAAGTTTTCAAGAGAAACAACACACAAAACTAAAAGAACTACCTGAAAGTTCACCATTACAAAACCCTGCCTTAATATCTAACACAATTATGAACTGAATGTTATATGCTAAATGCAAGAAAAGTTGAAAATTATTAGAAGTTTCAAACAACAGGCTTCATGGAGTAGGTTTCATGAAATAGGCTTCTATTATGAGTTCTTTTAGGTATGTTCCTTGGAGGGACATTGCAATGGATGACCATAATCTCAACAGATGATGAAAGCATATCAATGGATGACTATGATATCTTTTAAAGCTTACTATGGAATTGGAGACAGCACATTATATATTACTGCAATTAACAATTATAAGAAAAGCAGTCACCTGAGCCAGAGAAAGCCCTTAAGTGCCCAAAGCCTGGCTTGGCACTAGCCTAGGAGCCTGGGTAGATGCCTTGCCTAAAACCCAAGAAATCACCAGGCACCTAAGCAGCTGATTTGCTCAAGCTCCTAGATGGCAACTTTTAACAACCTTGTTCTAAATGAAAAGAAATACAAGCTTCATTGAAAAAACATCGAAATCACTTTCTCCCATACATTGTCTTCACATAAGCATAGGATGGAACATCCTTGCAATTCTGGGCATGGCAAAGCATATATTAAAAAGTTTCAAAAGGCCTTCCCACTTGTCCAAGAGAAAACAACACCTAAAACTAGAAGAACTTATTGTACCTCCACCATAACAAAAAAACAAAACTAACCACTAATGCAACAAACCAAATGCTAAATGCAGGACAATCAGAAGAAGCTTTACACAATGGGCTTCATGGAGTAAGTAGTCTTCTTTTATGGGAATCTTTAAGCTTGTACCATGAACACCCATGTGAATACAGGTCATCAATCACAACTTACAACATTAAGAGATCTGACATTTCTTGACCATGAATCAACCAATCATAAAATGGATCATTTAAAAGGCAAGATTCAATTCTTTAATTTGATTATGGTCCAAAAACATTCAAACCCAGTTGGGTTTTGGTCCATATAGGTTTTACGATGTATAGATAATGATCAAAGGTGTGGATTTTCAACTTATATGATGCACAATTAACAGTTCAACATCAAATTCCAGAAGCACAGTTTGTTTTAGGTTAATTTGATACACAAGGAATCTCCGATATATTAAACTTTTAGTATTGAATTGTAATCAATACGTAGATTCTCAATAAGAATAATCCACCATGGACTTCACTCAAGTCGGTTTGTGTCATCATAATTGAGAATCTGTGTCACCCTATGTCAGCTTCATAATAACTTCTGGATTAGGATAATCCATCATGTTGAATAAGATTAAATTATATGTCAATCTGACAGCTGGTAGCAATCCACTTTGAAAACAGAAAATGATGACCATAAAGGAATGAAAAATTATTTCTGACATTCATATGTATGGCAATAATTAGACGACATCAAGCACACTTGAACTTTCGCTAATCGGCACAACATACAATGTTTCAATGCTTTCCTTTGAAAACATGCAATGATAGTCAAAATATAAATTTGCTTATTTTCATATCAATTTAGTAGATCATCTAGCATGCTATTAATAATAAAACATAAACCTGACGTTCTTGATAACCAATATGTGCAAAATGTGGTGGTACAAGTCAACCCAAGAAAAACTAATAATAATTACAAAGGAATGGATTCACAAGGTGCCAGATAATTTGTACTCCATAAATTATCTTTATCATCTATGCTTACCATGAGAGATTATAGTCGATTCCAAAGCAATCACTGCATCACCACGTAAAAGAGCATCTTGAACATCCGGGCTATTTTTAGATGCCCTCCAATGTAGGCCTCGCTATCCTACAGAAAAGAAAAGAAAAAAAAATTAATGGATATTGGGCAAAATAATTCACTGGGGCAGAGAACTAGACTTCTCATGTTTTCATTGCTCTCGTTATCTAATTGATTATAGGAACCCCCGAAATTTTCACCATGGAAAACAGAAAATAATCAGCGATATAATTAGTATAATAGGATGCCTTCATTGAAGTAAACAACCAACATCGAATAAGCTAAATTCTAGAATTTGGCGACTAATAGTGTAATTTAGTCCTCATATTAATATTAATCCAAGGTTTGATCCGATCAGTTTATTCCTTCATTTCTGTTGGAAGTAAACGAAAGAATGGATCTCAAGACTCAATACCTTACGAAACTAGGAAGAATTGAAGTCAGGTTACCCAAAAAATCAAGCGTCACGACATCGTATGCTCATAGATAGAATCAGAAAGGAAGCAATGACAACAGCGAGGTAACGGATTAGGGTGGCACTAAAACCATAAACCCTAGACCCAAGATCTGAATGCAATAAACGGTTAAAATAAATAAATTGGTAGGATGTCACTACTTTCACCATATTTTCTTTTCTTTGCAATCGGAATCTGCTGCTTCCTCCTTGCGGTTATAAATTGCGGAGAAAAAAAACGCAGCTTGCGCTGCGCAACGTCTCCAGAATTCAAGAAAAAAGAAAGCGAGGGAGAAAGAGGAGCTGCTTGAACGAACCGAGCGACCGAGGCCCGTCGAGGTCCGCTCTCTTCTTCCCCTACCATTTTTTATATCTATTCGGATTTTTCTTCCCACATAATTACGGATGAGCGCAAGTCGCATTGAATCGATTCTAAGTCGAAATTAGAATTTTAGGCCAGGACTCAATCACTCGGGGAAGAAACTCAGACTCGATCCAATTAAACCGGTTCGACTTTGGATCAGTTTCATATTAGAACTGACTTTTTTTTAAAAAAAAAAGTTGACACATGGCTTATATCTAAAAATTAGAATATTTTCTTAATTATATTCAATAAAAATGATATGCACAATATTTGTCGGCCCATTCAATACCTAAAGTTTTATAATAGAGATGATAGTTAACTCATAAAATATACTTAATATCTTAAATTTGGTCATTAAAATATTTTTTAAAAAATAATTAAAAAGAGCAATTAATCCTCTAATAAAATTTATTAAAAAAGTGATTGGTTTTGGAATCAAAATTAAAGAACCAAACTTGATAGGAGGCGATTTCAGAATTTTGGAATCAAAATCGACCTTATAACATTCTAAACTGTTGCTCATCCTTATATATAATATATAAAATTTGTAAAAATTATAGCTAATACCTTTAACATATCATTATTTATGGATTGAGAAAACTACCTTAAATTAGGTTAGCTCTAAGGCCGTATTTAGATGAAAAGTAAGCGGATAACCTTCTCTTTCCTTCTTTATCTTGCCTTCCTAAGTAACCTCCTATTCCCTATACATAATATATAAAATTTTGTGAAAATTATATTTAACACTTTTAACTTATCATTATTTACACATTGGCAAAAATATCTTGGATTAGATTAGCTCTAAGGCTATATTCGCATTGAGAGTGAGCTGATAACTTTCTTTTTCCTTCTTTATCTTACTTTCTTGTATAACCTCATATTCCTTCTCATATCCAATTAGGGCTGAAAGTGGGCTCGAACTAGCCCATGGCCCATTAAGCCAACTCAACTTAGAGCTGAGCCATACGTAGGGATGATAATTTTTTTCGTTTGGCTGTTTACCCAATCGGTACCATTTCTAACAAGTTGAAGAATCCCTGTTCTAAACAGCTTAACGGGTACGGGGATTACCTGTTAATGGCTAAATGGGTAAATGGTCAAAGACGGTATCCTTCGCCCCATCTATGTTTACTCGTCCCTATCCTCATTAGGTTTAATATAATATATTTAAATATTATGTATATATTATATAAATAATAAAAATTTAAAATAAATAAAACATATATACTAAAAACCTAGTAAAACACTTTTGAATCTCTATGTCTCTTCTCTTCTTTCACGCAGCCGCCCTAAACATCAAAGCCAAAACCCTAATGAACCGATCTCTTTCTCTATTCTGCCATCTTTCTTAGCTCCACCGTTTATCTTCATCGCTGCACCAAAAACGCCCTTCCCAGCCAGCACCTTTCTCTCTCTCCGGTGCACTCATCCCTTTCTCGGTTTTCATCATAAAACCCTAGCTAAAACTAGCGAACCACAAACGAGTGCAACGAGCGACGATTTAGTGATGAACCAACATTAGCGAAACGAGCGTTTGTCTTACGAAACCAGCGACCAAACCAGCACCATCATCCAACCAGCAAACCAGCACCTCAAACTACAAACCAGCGCAATCATCCAACTAGTACCGAGCAAAAACTTGTTCGCACTAGCCTCCAAGTTCGTGACCCATCCATCCATTCTTGGCACATCCAAGCTACTAGGAACAAGGTAAATTTCGATTCCTTCTGGATAAAATGCAGATTTGATGTATTGTTAAAATTAAAGTTTTGAAAATATAGATTTATGTACCAGTTTTTACTTATTAATTACGAATTTGTGTTGGAAAGTGCTGAAAAATAACATATATTTTTGTGATTGTATTAATTTATTTGTGTTTTTGGAAGATCATTGTGTATTTGCAGAATTAGCTTCTACTATTGTATATTTGACTCAATTTTGAAAGTCATAATATCATTTAGCTTCTACTGTCAATTAACCAGAAATGTTTATAATATTTGTTTTACCCGTTTAAAACTAAATTAACAAATTGACACCAATGATACATTATGAGGAAAGAGTGCCCAAAATATTTACTTAGATGATGAAACATCTTTTTGATAAAGTAAAATAAAATTGTTAATAGACGATTCTATTTTCTCTACTTAAATAAAATTGTTAATAGACGATTCTATTTTCTCTACTTATTGTTAAATGTGCTATAGGATTTCAATGTCTTTTTTTATATATTTTTTACTATTTAATATTTTTCAAGATGTTTAGTGAATGGACTTATTTGAGACTCTGAAATTAACATATTATTTTTGTGATTGTATTCATTTATTTGTATGTTTTTGAAAGATTATTGTGTGTTTAGAGAATTGTATATAACTATTTATTTATGTATTGTGAATTTGTAGCAATTTGGAGTCTAAATCTAGCTTCATTCGTTTGCCTATGTTATGTGTTAATATTCTAGACTCTGGAAGCTTTTTTTTTTGGAATTTCTTTGTTAATTGACACTATTAGCTAATGTTCTTAATTATGCCAATTTGAAAGGTTTATTTTTGTGAAATTTCTTGGTTGATATTCTTTGTTTTTGTTAACAGTTTGGAAGCTTATGTGCTTAATAATAACTTGTTGATTTTTTAGGATAAGATAAAGATCAAGCGAAAACAACTAAATGATAATATTGATACATCTAACACATTAGATGACACCATTAGAGATTCTTCGATTCCAACTGAAATGCAAAACACTGACTCTATTCCTCCAACAAGGTCTTTACAATCGAAAGTTTGGAACCAATTTGAACACAAAATGATCTATGAGAGTTTGAAGAGGATTTGTAACTACTGTCAAAAGAAATTGGATGAAGAACCCAATGATGGCACCTTCCATTTGCGTGAACATTAGAAGAGATGTCTCCTTCGAACCATAAAAGATATAAAACAAATATTAACATCAACTAGTGCAATTAAGTCGATGGAAGATAGCCCTAATCTTGCTTTACATGCTTTAATCCAGAGGTTTTAAGAAAAGACCTTGCAACTATGATAATTTTGCATGAGTATCCACTCTCCATGGTTGACGATAAGAGATTTGGAATTTTTGTCATAATCCACAACTGTTATTTAAGGTGGTGACAAGAAATACAGTGAAGAAAGATATTTTAAAGATATATTGTCTTAGAAAAACTAAGATCATGAGTCTTCTTGACCAAATCAAAAGTAGAGTTTCCATCACTACTGATATGTGGACTTCTTCGAATCAAAAAAAGTATTGCGTAGTGATCATGATACATTACATTAATAATGATTGAGTGCTAAAAAATTGCATATTGAGGTATTAATTCATTTCTTTATGACTTATTACTTTAATCTTCTATCTGTTATCTTAATATTGTAATTATTTGAACTTGATAGGTTTATTTACATGCCTGCTCCAAACACCTCTAACATTCTGTGTGACAAACTTATAGAGACATTGTTGGATTGAAATATTGATCGTAAGTTGTCTACCTTGACTGTTGATAATTGTAGTATGAATGATGATATGATTTCAAAGATGAAAAGTAAAATTGATCGAGGTGCATTTATTTTGGGAGGATAGCTTTTTTCATATGAGGTATGCTGCACATATTTTAAATTTGATTATGAAAGAGGGCTTAGCAAGTTTAAGAGTGGAATTAAAAATGTGCATGATAGTGTTGTGTTTTGAATGAGTTCCCCTAAGAGAATAGAAAAATTTGTAAGGCAACTAAATATAGCATGTACTAAGAAACTAGTTTTAGATTGCAAAACTAGATGGAATTTTACATATTTGATGCTTAGTACTGCTTTAGAGTATCAAGATGTTTTCTCTCGCTTGAAGCAACATGATTCTCAGTATACTTGTTTACCTTCGGATGAGGATTAGAAAGTTGTTAGTGAATTATGCGGAAGACTAGAGAATTTCTACAATGTTACTGTTTTGTTCTCTAGTCTGAAATATCCTATTACTAATCTTTTTTTTATGAAGATCATTGAGATTAAGTTGTCACTTTATGAGTCGATGACATCTACAAGACAAGAAATAAAGGATATGTCATTGGTGATGACAGAGAAGTTTGGCAAGTATTGGGATGACATTCAAGGCATATTGAGCATAGCAAATGTATTGGATCGAAGGTACAAGATGAAGTCATTTGAATGCTATTTTCCTTTAGCTTATGAGAAAGAGCTTGCCAAATTGGAAATTGAAAAGTTCAGACAACTATGGCCAATTTAGTTAAAGAGTATGAGGCAAGAGACAAAGATAAACATAAGAAAAAGAGTTCTAGCAGTGGGTCTTCAATGTTTCCTCCACCTAATTGTCCATCACTAAAAGAAGTAGATATGAGGCATTTTTGGCTTCTCAAGATATTACTGCAGAGAAAGTTAAGACAGAGTTGGACTTCTACTTGGAAGAATCTATAACACCTCATAGTTATCACTTTAATGTGTTGAATTAGTGGGAAACCAATAGAGTGGAATTTTTCATATTGCCAAAGGTTGCTAGGAATATCTTTGCTATTCCTATGATTACAATTGCTTCTGAATTTGTATTCTCTACAAGTGGTAGAGTTATGAATCCCCATCGAAGTAGACTTTGCCTGCAATATTAGAGGCTTTAATGTGTACTCAAAGTTGGTTGTGGACTCAATTTAAAGGTAAACGTCTATATTGCATATTATTTTTTAAGTATATGATAATATTTTCTTACTTTGTTATCTCGTGTTGGTAAATTATTAGATGCATCAAAAAAGTTGGATGATGTTTACTTGTACCATTGGGATAATGGTGATGTTAGCGACGGAGGTATTTGTTATTTTTTAATATATTTTTATCCTTATTATTTGTAGTACTAGTATTTGTCACATTACTAGCAAATCCTTCTTGTTTTTTTTTTTTTTTTTTTTTTTACTTTTGTAGGAATCATGCATTTCTTTAGCAAGTATCATGGAGTGAAATTTTTATTATTTAGAGTGTGTATTTATTGTTATAGTTTAATATTTTTAATTTTGTTGCTTGTTGTTTAGTAAAGACAATTTGTTGTTGTGTTTTTAATTTTTAGAGGACTTGCTTCTACTTATATGTGTATTTGTGTTTTGTATTTTTCTTGGGACTAATGTAATATTTAGACACACTTTTTATTAGTATTTTTTAAGCTTTCAATAAATTATAAGTTTAATGAAATAATTTTATTTTTTTATGTAAATGACCAAACGGGTACCCGTTTACCTGATCGGATATTTCCGTCCCCGCCCTATTAACTATAACAGCTTAATGGGATGAAAAATGGAAAGGTTTTCTTCAACAAAAACGGAGACTGATAGAGGCCGGCCTCGGGCCGTTTCCTTCCCTAGCCATATGCTAGGTCTGAGTTAAATCGGATTAAGTTTAGACTTAAAGTTAGAGTCCAAAACCTAATCAAGCTGAGCTCATGCCATTACTTAGTTTAGTCTAGACGGCTTAAAGCCTAAGCCTGAAGAGGGTCTGAAGCATTAGCTTGTAATTATGGCTCAAATTCAATCTAAATTAAATTCTAAAATCTTAAAATATAATGGATCTTTTAATTTTATATTAGATTTTCTATTAACTAGATGAGAATAGTTTGTAAATTTTCTTGAGTGATTGGTGTGATTATTTTAAATGTTTTTTTATTTTTAAATAAGCATTTAAGAATTAAAAATTAAATCCATTAGCTTATCTTTTGGTTTAAATAATTTGTTGTGGGTCATCCCTATTGGGTATCAAGCCAAGGAAAATACTTTGTACACCGCCCTCGGTGCAGCAAGGCCTACGTGGGCTGCACCGCGTCTTCTGATTGGTCCACGTGGATCCTACGTAGATGACCTGCCGGGCGGTATGGCTTCGCTGTGATGTTACGTTCTGAACGTGACGGCCATTAAAAGCAGTTCGCTTTTTTTTAAAATTAGCACACGGACGAAAATGCCCTTTCCCTCCATACTAGCTCCATTTTACGTTGGATTTCATCTATGCCAGAAGAACTCTCCTTCTTCCTCGGTCGAACGAAAATATTTCAGCTTCGAGGCTGGAAAACCCGTGCTACTGGAGTCTGTGTACAAAAACTTCTGGAGGAAATGTCATCCACAGCACAAAGTAAAAAGTCTTTCTTCCCACTTCTTTGTAAAGCTCCTTTATTACACCAACAGGTTTTTTCTGGTTAGAGTTAGTTAATGCGTGACCAAACCGTTTAATGCACGAGTAACTTCCTTAGAACAAAATAGTTATGACATTCTGAGAGTCATAACTATTTTGTAAGCACGAATGTCATACTCTTTTAACTAGTATGTTATACCTCATGAAACCCCTGAAACACCGTAGTTACATGACTAGGACACCCGTACTCCAAACGAAAGCTGGAGAAAAGCCTCGCGATACCGTAGTTACAACGCTACGACACCCATGCTTATAACCTTTGCGATCTTCGTATGTTGCTTTCCGGGGTGTTGTAGTTTGATCTATGGGGTGTCTTTAAATGCTATAAAGGGTGTGTCGTGCTGATAAACGTAGCTGGAGAGCAGGCCCGCGATACCCCCGTATGGAGAACAATCCCTGCGACACCCAGCTTTAACAGTCACGTCATCGGCGTCGTCACCTAAAAGCTAGGGTGTCGTAAGATGAGAACTGGGGTGTCGTTAACGTGCTGTCGTCATTCACGACACCCCAGTTAAAATTGATGACACCCTAGCTCTCATCTGATGACACCCGTGCTTAGAACTGACCACGGCGAGAAGGACCGCGACAACCAAGTTACTAAAATTTAATTTTATTTATTAAAAAAAAAGAAAAAAAAGTACATTAGCCCTCATTGGGGCTTGTCTCCTTCGGTCGCTACGTCGGTGGCGATCTGGCGCTGGAGGGACGCTACTTGCCGCTCCAGGTGACTGATGGCCTGACGCAGGACGTCTATCTCTTTTGTGGAAACGGCCAGGTATTGCTCGGTCGCCTTGCTGAGTCGCTCGTTGATTGCGAGCGACTCAGCATAAACCTCCGCATCGATGATGACGGTTGCGCGGTGGCCATGGTTGCCAGTAGATCTCCCCTCGCCTCTGGAATCCATCTCAGAGGTCAGTTCAAGCTGGAAAGGTGATTAACGATGGCATTCCCCCATCCATATTTAAGGTATTCCTGGCGGGTGTTTCGATTGCCACGTGCCATTATCTCAATGGGCGGTTCACAGGAATCGAATCGGTGCGCCACCCCGCCCCCCCCCCCCCCCCACGTTGAGTTTCGAGGGATGGGAAACAGAACAGAGTTTCGGTAAGCCAACCGTCGTAAGTTTAACGTCGTCCCAAGAGAAAATTCACGACACCCAAGGATGATTTGGATTTCGGCCGAAACTCCTTCGCGACACCCCTGTTGAAAGCTCACGACACCCTAGCTTTAAAGCGACGACACCCGTGCTTAGAACTGATCACGGAGAGAACCCCCGCGACACCCCTTGTCGAATTCGGCCGAAACTCCTTCGTGACACCCCAGTTGAAATCTCACGACACCCTAGCTTTAAGGGGATGACACCCCTGAAAAGGTGATTAACGTGGGTTCTGACTGTTAATGCACGGGTGTCGTCGCCTTAAAGCTAGGGTGTCGTGAGCTGAAATCCAATTCTCCCTGGGGTGTCGCGGGGATTGTCCGCGCAGTCAGTTCTAAGCACGGGTGTCGTAGCATTTGGTCGAATTCGACAAGGGGTGTCGCGGGGGTTCTCTCCGTAATCAGTTCTAAGCACGGTTGTCGTCGCCTTAAAGCTAGGGTGTCGTGAGCTTTCAACTGGGGTGTCGTGAAGGATTTACGGCCGAAATCCAATTCTCCCTGGGATGTCGCGGGGATTCTCTCCGTGGTCAGTTCTAAGCACGGGTGTCGTAGCATTGATGCTAGGGTGTCGTGAGGTTTCAAGTGGGGTGTCGCGAAGGAGTTTCGGTCGAAATCCAAATCATCCTTGGGTGTCGTGAATTTTCTCTTGGGACGACCTTAAACTTACTACGGTTGGCTTCCCGAAACACCGATTCGATTCCTGTGAACCACCCACTGAGATGGTGGCGCGTGGCAATCGAAACACCCGCCAGGAGTACCCTAAATATGGATGGGGAATGCCATCGTTAATCACCTTTCCAGCTTGAACTGTCCACTGAGATGGCTTCCAGAGGCGAGGGGAGATCTACTGGCAACCATGGCCGCCGCGCAACCGTCACCATCGATGCGGAGGTTTATGCTGAGTCGCTCGCAATCAACGAGCGACTCAGCAAGGCGGCCGAGCAATACCTGGCCGTTTCAACAAGAAAGATAGAGGTCCTGCGTCGGGCCATCAGCCAGTTGGAGGGGTAAGCAGCGTCCCTCCAGCGCCAGATCGCCGACGCAGTGACCAAAGGAGATAAGAAGCCCCAGTGACGGCTAATGTACTTTTTTTCTTTTTTTTAATTTGATAAATAAAAATAAATTTTAGTAACTTGGTTGTCGCGGGCCTTCTCGCCGTCAGTTTTAAGCACGGGTGTCGTCGCCTTAAGCTAGGGTGTCGTGAGCTTTCAACAGGGGTGTCTCTAAGGAGTTTCGGCCGAAATCCAATTCTCCCTGGGATGTCGCGGGGATTCTCTCCGTGGTCAATTCTAAGCACGGGTGTCATCGCCTTAAAGCTAGGGTGTCGTGAGCTTTCAACGTGGGTGTCTCGAAGGAGTTTCGGCCGAAATCCAATTCTCCTGGGGTGTCGCAGGGATTCTCCGCGCGGTCAGTTCTAAGCCACGGGTGTCGTAGCATTTGTGCTAGGGTGTCATTAGATTTCAACTGGGGTGTCGCGAAGGAGTTGCGGCTGAATTCGACAAGGGGTATCGCGGGTATTATCACCGCGATCATTTCAAATGGCCACATGTGCACGACGGGTGAAGGTGCACGGCCTCGCCTTATCACTAGTGTGTCATGAGATGATAAATGGGGTGTCGTATTGTTTTAACCTTCGTGTCCTAAATCCTAATCCTTTGTCAGCATATATTGACAACTAAATCTATGGATATCATTGTTCATGACTGTGCCTATATTTTCACAGTTGATGCTGAAATTGTAGATCGGAAAGAAATCGATAACACTCCCGGCTGTGCACCTTCACCCGTCGCTCCAAATGCAGTGGATGATATTGTAGTTCCTCAAACTGGGATGGAATTCAATTCAGCAGATGATGTATATACGTTCTACAATGGATACGCGAAACGAGTTGGTTTTGGAATCACAACAGTGTGTAGCAGGGCCAACAACAAAAAACAACTTTGCTTCAAGCACCTGGCGTGTTGGAGGCAAGGAAAATCTAGAAAATCAGAGAAGAGTATGAATCATAGGGATACTGGGAAAGTTGGTTGTATGGCATCCATAAAAGCAAGACTGAATGCTACAAGTGGTAAGTGGATTTTGGATGAGGTTTCTCTAGAACATAACCATGGGATGTCCATAACATCAACTGGTTATCTACGGTCGCATAGGAGGATCAGCACACCAGAGAAGGCAGAGATCAGCAATTTACATGCCGTGAATGTTCCGACGACTCAGATATACTCTGCCATAGCAAGGAGAAAAGGGGGCAGAGACAATTGGATTTCACCGAGAAGGATGCTCGTAACTTCATTTGTCGCGAACGTCAGTCTAAGCTGAAAGAAGGAGATGCTCAGTCGATGGTAATTCATTTCACCGAAATGCAACTCAGAAATCCCAATTTCTTCTATTCCTTAGACCTCAATGATAATGGTCATCTGAGGTCTGTCTTCTGGATTCATCCAAGGTCAAGATTGGCATGCACATACTTCGGTGATGTTCTAAGCTTTGACTCAACTTACTTGACAAACAGATATCAAATGCCTTTTTGTCCATTCGTTGGGGTCAACCATCATGGACAGTCAACCTTGCTTGGATGCGCATTGTTGTCTGATGAGAGTACTGAGACATATAAATGGGTTTTTCAGACTTGGCTGGATGCAAATGGTGGTCAAGCACCTATTGCCATGATTACTGACCAAGATAAGGCCATCGAGGCTGCTGTCAAAGAAGTTTTTCCTAACACACGACATCGATTTTGTCTTTGGCATATATTGAAGAAGATACCGGAAAAGATTGGCCACATTTGCACGAAAAATCCCAAGTTTATGGTTGATTTCGATGAGGCAATATATGATTCATTGACCATAAAGTCATTCGAGGAAAGGTGGGCACATGTTATGGAGAAATATAAAGAATGCAAGTCTATAGATTGGTTCAATGTCCTTTACGAATGTCGGGAAAAATGGTCCCAGTTTACCTAAAGGATACATTCTTCGCAGGTTTGTATGTCATTGTCTTAGGTTCATGTTCGCGTTAAATGTTTTTTTTTTTTTGTTGACAAAATTTTTACAGGGATGTCATCTTCACAAAGGAGCGAGGGCATTAATCACTTCTTCGATGGGTTTATAAATTCGAAGACAACACTAACGGAGTTCATAAGTAAGTACGAAGATGCTTTGGAAAAAGATACGAGGCCGAAAATGAGGAAGATAATAGGACGTTGCAAACGATTGCTTTCCTAAAGACATCATCACCTTTTGAGAGACAAGCTGCAGGAAGGTATACAAGGAGCATTTTCAAAAAATTTCAGAATGAGATCCTTGAAATGGCTGCATCAAATACAAAATTGATCAAGGAAGCTGGCAACACGTGTTTATATTCCGTAAAGTCGTATGAAAGGATTGAAGTCGATGGAATTGGCAAGGAGATGATCAAAGATTATATCGTGTCATACGATAGAAATATTGAGGATGTCCAATGCCAGTGCCGATCCTTTCAGTTCAAGGGGTACCTGTGTAGGCATGCCCTGTTGGTTCTTCATCAAAGTGACGTATTTCGTTTACCAGATAAATACTTCTTGAAGAGATGGTGCAAGGACATGAAATACCAATTCGACGAATTCGACTGCAATACTGAGGGTTATGACAAAAGCACACGAAACTCACGGTACGCAGTGACAATTTTTTAATTGAAATGTCTTAATATTTGTTATCGTTAATATTATGTTAATGATTGTAGATATAGTTTGCTGAGTCATCGGATGACGAAGCTCGCAGAGATAGCCTCCATGTCTGAAGATGCATTTAATGTAGTGATGGATGGTCTAACACCTATATTCAAAACTGCCGTGGATGCCAACTGCGCAGCTAAACCACGTTCAGAGCTTGTAATTCAAGATCCTGAACAAATTAGGACGAAAGGTCGCCCGAGAGAGAACAGATTAAAGAGTGGAGTCGAGAAGAAGTCAAAAAGATCAAGGAAAAATCAGGTCAAGGAAAGAGCTGCTTCAAGCATCAGGCAGACTTGTTTGCAGTCTATTAATACTGAAGAGGACCTGGAGAGAATTGTTCCGCCTTCCGAAACTTTGATGGACGAATTTGATGCTTATGTATTGAGTCAACTTACACAAGAGCATATATAAAACACGGGTGTCGTAACTTTTGAATTATGCTTGGTCGAAAATGAAATGCTTTCAAAATAGGGTGTCTCTTTTCAGTAAAATGAAGTGCTTTTAGTACGACAACACCCCAGCTCTTGCCTAACGACACTCTAGCTCTTGCGCGGCGACACCCAAAGGCGAAACCATACGAGACATCCCAGGGCTCGCGAACCAACACCGAAGATTTAGCGCGACGACACCCCAGCTCTTGGCTAACGACACCCTAGCTCTTGCGCGGCGACACCCGAAAGGCGGAACCATACGAGACATCCCAGTGCTCGCGACCGACACCAAAGATTTTAGCACGACGACACCCCAGCTCTTGGCTAACGACACCCTAGCTCTTGCGTGGCGACACCCGAAAGGCGGAACCATACGAGACATCCCAGTGCTCACGGACCGACACCGAAGATTTTAGCGCGACGACACCCCAGCTCTTGGCTAACGACACCCTAGCTCTTGCGCGGCGACACCCGAAAGGCAAAACCATACGAGACATCCCAGTGCTCGCGAACCGACACCGAAGATTTTAGCGCGACGACACCCCAGCTCTTGGCTAACGACACCCTAGCTCTTGCGCGGCGACACCCGAAAGGCGGAACCATACGAGACATCCCAGTGCTCGCAGACCGACACCGAAGATTTTAGCGCGATGACACCCCAGCTCTTGGCTAACGACACCCTAGCTCTTGCGCGGCGACACCCGAAAGGCGGAACCATACGAGACATCCCAGTACTCGCGAACCGACACCGAAGATTTTAGCACGACGACACCCCAGCTCTTGGCTAACGACACCCTAGCTCTTGCGCGGCGACACCCGAAAGGCGGAACCATACGAGACATCCCAGTACTCACGAACCGACACCGAAGATTTTAGCGCGACGACACCCCAGCTCTTGGCTAACGACACCCTAGCTCTTGCGCGGCGACACCCGAAAGGCGGAACCATACGAGACATCCCAGTGCTCGCGAACCGACATCGAAGATTTTAGCGCGACGACCCCATCTCTTGGCTAACGACACCCTAGCTCTTGCGCGGCGACACCCGAAAGGCGGAACCATACGAGACATCCCATTGCTCGCGGACCGACACCGAAGATTTTAGCGCGACGACACCCCAGCTCTTGGCTAACGACACCCTAGCTCTTGCGCGGCGACACCCGAAAAGCGGAACCATACGAGACATCCCATTGGTCATTTGTAGCACGGGTGTCGTCGCCCTAAAGCTAGGGTATCGTGCGATTTCAACTGGGGTGTCGCGTAGGATTTACGGTCGATTTCGAACTAGGGTGTCGCTTCGCTTCTCTCCGTGGTTAGTTTTAAGCACGGGTGTCATCTTGTTAGAGCTAGGGTGTTGTGAGATTTCAACTGGGGTGTCGCGATTGATTTTTGGCCTAATTAGAACTAGGGTGTCGCGGAGATTCTCTCCGTGGTCAATTCTAAAGATGGGTGTCGTTGCCTTAAAGCTAGGGTGTCGTCAGATTTCAACTGGGATGTCGCGAAGGATTACGGCCGAATTCAATTAGGGTGTCGCCGGGTACTCTCTATGTGGTCATTTGTAAGCACGGGTGTTGTCGCCCTAAAGCTAGGGTGTCGTGCGATTTTAACTGGGGTGTCGCGTAGGATTTACGGTCGATTTCGAACTAGGGTGTTGCTTCGCTTCTCTCCGTGGTCAGTTTTAAGCACGGGTGTCATCTCGTTAGAGCTAGGGTGTCGTGAGATTTCAACTGGGGTGTCGCAATTGATTTTGGCCGAATTAGAACTAGGGTGTCGCGGGGATTCTCTCCGTAGTCAGTTCTAAAGACGGGTGTCATTGCCTTAAAGCTAGGGTGTCGTCAGATTTCAACTGGGATGTCACGAAGGATTTACGGCCGAATTCGAACTAGGGTGTCGCTGGGATTCTCTCCGTGGTCAGTTTTAAGCTAGGATGTCGTCTCCTTAGAGCTAGGGTGTCGTGAGATTGCAACTGGGGTGTCGCGATTGATTTTCGGCCGAATTAGAACTAGGGTGTCGCGGGGATTCTCTCCGTGGCCAGTTTTAACGACGGGTGTCGTCGCCTTAAAGCTAGGGTATCGTGAACTTTCCACTGGGGTGTCGCGAAGTATTTACGGCCGAATTTGAAGTAGGGTGTCGCGGGGATTCCTTACCATCCGGACTCTCAGAGCGAGGGAGGGGAAGAAAGATAGTTCTTCTTGCACAGATGATATTCAGTTGAGCACGAACCTACACCCTCGCTCTGAAAGTCCGGTCGACAGAAAATATTTCAGCTTCGAAGCTGAAAAACCTGGCTACTGGAGTCTACTGGAGTCTTCAAATATAAAAGTTTATCCAATGAGTTTTTTCCCTGCCAAAACCTCACGTAGACGTTCGCTTCTCTCTCTGAATTCGGCCAGGTCTGCCTTCGTTAGTCATCAGCTGCCTTCGTTAGTCTACTGGAGTCTACGGGTGTCGTCGCCTTAAAGCTAGGGTATCGTAAGCTTTCAACAGGGGTGTCTCGTAGGAGTTTCGGCCGAAATCCAATTCTCCCTGGGGTGTCACGGGGATTCTCCGCGCGGTCATTTCTATGCATGGGTGTCGTAGCATTGGTGCTAGGGTGTCATTAGATTTCAACTGGGGTGTCGCGAAGGTGTTTAGGCTGAATTCGACAAGGGGTGTCGCGGGTATTCTCACCGTGATCAGTTCTTAGCACGGGTGTCGTCGCCTTAAAGCTAGGGTGTCGTGAGCTTTCAACAGGGGTGTCTCGTAGGAGTTTCGGCCAAAATCCAATTCTCCCTGGGGTATCGCGGGGATTCTCCGCGCAGTCATTTCTACGCACGGGTGTCGTAGCATTGGTGCTAGGGTGTCATTAGATTTCAACTGGGGTGTTGCGAAGGTGTTTAGGCTGAATTCGACAAGGGGTGTCGCGGGTATTCTCACCGTGATCAGTTCTTAGCACGGGTGTCGTCGCCTTAAAGCTAGGGTGTCGTGAGCTTTCAACAGGGGTGTCTCGTAGGAGTTTCGGCCGAAATCCAATTCTCCCTGGGGTGTCGCGGGGATTCTCCGCGCGGTCATTTCTACGCACGGGTGTCGTAGCATTGGTGCTAGGGTGTCATTAGATTTCAACTGGGGTGTCGCGAAGGTGTTTAGGCTGAATTCGACAAGGGGTGTCGCGGGTATTCTCACCGTGATCAGTTCTTAGCACGGGTGTCGTCGCCTTAAAGCTAGGGTGTCGTGAGCTTTCAACAGGGGTGTCTCGTAGGAGTTTCGGCCGAAATCCAATTCTCCCTGGGGTATCGCGGGGATTCTCCGCGCAGTCATTTCTACGCATGGGTGTCGTAGCATTGGTGCTAGGGTGTCATTAGATTTCAACTGGGGTATCGCGAAGGTGTTTAGGCTGAATTTGACAAGGGGTGTCGCGGGTATTCTCACCGTGATCAGTTCTTAGCACGGGTGTCGTCGCCTTAAAGCTAGGGTGTCGTGAGCTTTTAACAGGGGTGTCTTGTAGGAGTTTCGGTCGAAATCCAATTCTCCCTGCGGTGTCGTGGGGATTCTCCGCGCGGTCATTTCTACGCACGGGTGTCTCGTATGAGCTTTCGTTTGGAGCACGGGTTTTCCAGCCTCGAAGCTGAAATATTTTCGTTCGACCGAGGAAGAAGGAGAGTTCTTCTGGCACATATGAAATCCAACGTAAAATGGAGCTAGTATGGAGGGAAAGGGCATTTTCGTCCGTGTGCTAATTTTAAAAAAAAAGCGAACTGCTTTTAATGGTCGTCACGTTCAGAATGTAACATCACAGCGAAGCCATACCGCCCGGCAGGTCATCCACGTAGGATCCACGTGGACCAATCAGAAGACGCGGTGCAGCCCACGTAGGCCTTGCTGCACCGGGGACGGTGTACAAAGTGTTTTCCATCAAGCCAAACCTATGCATGGGCTCAAGGTGGACTTGGGCTTGGATTTTGAATAAAATTTTGGACTAAGTTATTTGTTGGGATACAAAGGCCTACTGCCTTAAGGATGGGACAAAACCTAAAGCGATTGATTGGGACAAGAGGCCACCCAAGGGTGCTCTAGAATTGCATGGGTGTCATCCTAAGCAAGACGATCTTAGTTTCTGTGATGCTCTTTTAGATAGGATGGGACCTTGAGTCATAGTTAATAAAGCACAATGGGGCATGAGCAGGGTCTAACTGAGTGTAAGTGAAAGGATGGCCTTACTAGTATTTGGCTACACCAAGATAGAGAGCTCATTGATGGATGAGAATTCGAAATTGCTCATGCATTGATATGATTACAACCGCATCGCACCTTGTGCCCATCCTCAATGCACTAGGCCTTCCAACTTAGGCACATGCATGGGAAGGGTAGTTGAGAGGGGTAGATGTGGAGCACCACCGAGTGTAGAATAATGGAAGATGAAGAGGATGGATGATTAAGGAATTCAAGGTAGATTGAGGATGGCAAAAATCCCTCAAAGCAAATGGATGGCGGATAGGGTAGGGAGATCCAGCACATGGTGACAACAACAATAATAGCTGTAACCCCCCGTAAATTATTATGGGGGAATGTAACTCTTAGTATTTATTTTTGGAAACACCTGGCATCTTGACTCCTTTCTGACGTTTAGATTCCCATTGCGACGTCTGGTTTCTTGGGTTTTCGCGTGTCGGATGGGTTCCCATCTTCTATTGATCCGAGGCGTCGCGTGGGAGAATAAAAGGAGTCGACGCATACCTCTTCCAGGTAATCCCTTGCCCATCCTCTTAATGCCCGAGAGAGAGAGACAGCCGGGAAGAGAGAGAGAGAGAGCCCAAGAGAGAGAGATAGCCAGAAGAGAGAGACGGAGAGAGAGAGCCCGAGAGAGAGAGAGAGAGAGAAAGAGAGAGCGAGAGAGAGACAGCGCGTGAGAGAGACAGACAGGGAGACAGAGAGAGATGAGAGAGCCAGCCGGATGAACCTTGGTTCAGGCCCGGCGGCGTGCTCGCTGCCGCGCTGGGCCTGAGCTTTGGCCGGCGACCCTGCCGGCGCCGGGGGAGGCGTCCGGCGGGGTGGTGGTGGAGAGAGAGAGGAGAGAGAAGGCCAATTGGCCCTCCTCTCGCGTGGTGGCGGAAGCCGGTTCGGCTTTCGCCGGTTGGTTCAGGCCCGGCGGCGTGCTCGCCGCCTCGCCGGGCCCGGGCTTTGGCCTATCGCCTCCACCGGCACCGGGTGTGCGTCCAGTGGAGGTCCGGCCGGCCAAGGTGGCCGGCCGTGCCGCCGGCACAGTGATGTGCCGCGCGGATCGTGAGAGAAAATTAGGAAGATAAGAGAGAAATTGATGAGATAGGAGGGGAGGAGGTGGCTGGCCACGACGGCAGTCGGTTCCGGTCCGGCCAACAGTGGCCGGACTGCCCCCAATTAGCCGGAGATGACGCTGGCACAGTAAATAGCCGTGCGGACAATTATCATGTGAGAGAGAAATTGAAGAGAGAGAGGGAGGAAGGAGGCCGGCCGCGGCGGCGGCTGGCTCCGACCCAGCCTCCGGTGGCCGGGCTGGACGGGATTAGGCCGGCGGCGGCCCTGGCCGCCGGCCAGAGGATGTCCCCTGTTTCGGGCGAAATAGGGGAGCGGGGGTTTGGTCGTTGGCCATGGGCCGGCTGGGCCGACCTGGTTTGGGCCTTTTGGGCCGTGCAGGGATGAGTTTTGGGACTGAATTTTGGGCCCCGAAATGGATCGGGATTAGCAAAATATTTATATGGCTAGAATCTTGGTGAATTCTAGTTTCATGTGGTATTTTTACTTTTCCAATTGGGAATGTATAGTGGGAGATATTCGAGCCCGAAGTTGGATCCGTGAACTAGTCTGGGTAGGGTCTTAAGGGTCATTTTATTAATTAGATTTCAGTGAATTAATTATGTACATTGATCCTGTAGGTGCCTAGACATCTGATTAGTTGGTACATCATTTGGATTTTGCGTAAGAGGTAAGTAAGACTATTATGCAATTTAATTGTTTAATTAATAAATTGAGTATACACAGTTTGCATGCATTTTTATAAATTAACTGAATTGTCTATGTAGTATGGAACTGTGGATTTCAAATGAACAATTATATGATTATAATGATTGGTAAGAAATGATTTATTGATGTATATGCCAGAATTATGATTGCCTGTACGGCATATTTATATTGAGGTGATTATATGCATTTCCTTGTACTGTGCAAAATACTGTGAGATATTGTGAGATACAGATGCATGATGCACATGAGATGAAAATGCTAAATAGATTTATATGTGTCGCCGCGGTTCTCCTTTACTATGGCCCCACACATTGTAGATGTGTTCTGTATGATTTTTATGGCCACACACACTGGAGATGTATTCTGTTATGATATGGCCCCACATATTGTAGACATGTTCTGTATGATTTTTACGGCCTCCCACACTAACGAGTGTGTTCTGTTATGGTATGGCCCACATGTCTTACAATGTGTTCTGTATGATTTTTATGGCCACATACATCGTAGAGTGTGTTCTGTTATGGTATGGCCTCACACATCGTACAATGTGTTCTGTGGATGTTGATGGCCACGCATCTGGAGGATGTGCTCTGATTGAGGTATTGCAGGGCCATGGGTCACATAGGAAATCTATAATTACATAAACAGTGAGTTTGCCAGATTGCATATTCTGATGATTATCAAATGTTCAATTTATGTTATGTTGACAAATGCATATGTTGATAGCATGTTAAATATAATATGATTGTATGATAGGCTTACTTATGGAGTGTAAACTCATTAAACCTTCACCATGTTTTTCAGAGCCTCAGGGTTGATGATGGATGTGTGCAGATTGATTGAGATTCCAATAAATAAAATAAGAACCATTGCATTGGTGTAATACTATTATGTTTGTGTGTAGGGCTTGTTATAGCCCAACTTTATTAGCATAACTTGGATGTAGGGTTTGATACCCAAAACTTATAATTATCAATTGTATTATGGTTGGTTTTCACAATTATTGTCTCACTTGAATCGTATGTCAAAACTTTAAGACGCCTTGCGTGCCCGGCACGCAGCGAGTTATCACCCTAGCCCAACATTTGGGTCTGGGGCGTGACAGCTTTAGTGGTATCAGAGCCTAGGTTATGACATTAGGGGCACATACATGATGACACTCTAGGCAAAATACTAGGATGATATGGAGACAATTATGACTTTCAAGAAATTTCATGAATTATGCTTTGGAGCTTGAAATTTAAAGTTTATCAAGATATTAATTGAATTACAAATTTGATAGGAATTGAGAATGAACCATCGCAAGCCAATGATATTATGTGGGCTCCCAGGCTGGTGACCTTGATCAGTGGGGAGGTCAAGGGGCTTCTAGAGGTTATAGCTCCATTAAACTTGTTGGAAATGATTCGTAGCAATTTCAGACCTTTAAATAATATGGGAGATCAAATTTTAATTGGATATGCAATAAAAGATAGATGAATATATGGAATAAACATAGTAGTGAAAAATTTTAATTGATGACTAATATGACTAAGATAACATCATATGTCTATATTGCAATTGAGTTGATATGTGGATTTGGAGTTAGTAAATCTAAATTTGAATGTGGATGTATATAATAAATTTTTAATAGTGGAACTTACATTGTTGATATTATAAGTTTAAGATTATGAGCTAATCTGCTGGTTATATGGATGATTAATATTGATGATATTTTGGGAATGAAATAGTTAACTACATATTTTTGATCAATCACAATTGAGTACTCTTTCTGAATTTGAGTCTGGATGGATAAGTATATAGTGAATTTTACTAAGAGAACTTTTATTATGGATATTGCATGTTCAAAACTGATTGTTAATTAGCTAGATATGGAGATGGTTGATATTGATGCTAATGAAATAGTTGACTGCATATTATATCTTGATGGACCATTTAGGAAGATTATAAAATTTTAAATTCTGAGACAATTACTGTTTAAGTTTTTGAGAGCAGTAGACTCTATTAATCTTTAGAACTGATTTTGGCTATAAATGACCAAATATTTTGATGGTAGAAAGTAAAAGATTTTAGCAAGAATGAGAATAAGATAAACTCCACTGATAAAGAATTTTGTGGAGATTTTCATCTGTTAATAGATTTCTAAATCAAGATATCTGTTAATTAATTTATCGTGCATACTTATTGTACCTTTCTTCATAGTTCCTAAGGAGATATCTTTCTCTAGGATGGATAAATTATCAATCAGCCGTAAGTGACATGAATCTTTTCTAGGAAAAAGGAGAGAGATGATTTTATTTTGACTATTGCTAATTATGGATTATGGTTAAGGATACATCTATTATCACTTTCAAGTCATAGAGAGATTACTATAATTTTCAATTATATCTTTCGAATGGTAAGTGCATTTTCAATCTTTATTGACCTTATAAGTCTTGTATCCATCTGAGCTAGATTAGTGAAGTCACTTTGAGATATTTAAAGGGTTTAAATTAGTTGGTCATGTTGTGGCATGAGACATTGCATAATCTATAGATGATTTTGATAATCATTGGTAATAAAATAATCGATTCAAGAATTTGAATCATTTAAATTACATTATTTATTGAGGATATACTGACCTATTCAAGAGAAATTGATTGGTTATGGTGGTATTATTGATAAATATGAAGGAGATCAATTAATCATACTGATGATTAATGATGGCACTATTATTTAAAGAAATTAAATTAGTTGATTATGATAATTATGAAAGATATCCTAAATGATTGGCATAATGTTCATTGATGTTAGCTTGAAGTATTCAAGAGTGAAACCAAGTATGTTATGATGATTGAAATAGGTGTCGTAATGATTAATGGCACATTCAACTATATATGAGTTGAGAGAGCATTGGAAGGAAACTATCTTATATCTAATTCAAAAGAAATACTTCTTAAGGAATTCAATTTTATTTGGTAGAAAAATCAAATTAATTTTGAAAGTTGGGCATGTCATTTGGGTACTTGGGAATGAAAAAAAGTTTGCTAGTGAGTGTCTTAAATAGTACAAAATTTGTGGACATTTAAATTCGAGGATGAAATTTTTGCAGGATAAAATGTTAATATTTGTTTTTGGTTTAATGGTAAACGCGTAAATTGAGTCTGAACCCAATTGTCTTACTCTCCTAATTTGAAGATGTCTTCATAAAGCTTTATGGATTAAGCTGAATTTCTGTCCAGCCTTCCACCCTCAAATAGATGGACAATCTGCATGAACCAATTAGATTTTGATGATATACTACGAGCCTATGTGATGGATTTAGAAAGTGCTTGGTATAGCTTCTTACCCTTAGTGAAATTGCTTATTTATTGATTACCAAGCCAATATTCAAATGGATTCATTTTGTTGTCTATGATAAAGGTGTAAATTTTATTGAGATGGAGTGTGAGAGAGATAATTTTAGACTGAGCTGGTGTAGCAACTATGAAAAGTATCGTTAATTAAAGCAGTTTCATGTAACTCAGAGTTAATAGAAAAGTTATGTTGATGTCAAAAAGAAAGATTTAAAATTTCAGGTTGAAAATCGTTTGGAAGTTTTACTAATCAATGATATGATGAGATTTGTGTTAGAGGTGATTTGAGCCACAATACATTGGACCATTTGAGATTTTGATCAAAATAAAGGAGGTGGCTTATAGCTTAGCACTGTCTTCATTACTCTTTGAGGTATTCAATGAGTTTCATATCTTTATGACTGAGAAGGTATATTTTAAACCCCGTTATGTGTTAGAATTTGAACCAATTTAGCTTAAGAAAGAATTAACCTATGAAGGTCATGTTGTGCACATTGTGGACTGCAAGGATTAAGTTCTGAGATGGTGTAGTATTCCTTATGTCAAAGTTCAGCGGAAAAATTATTCTGAGAGGGAGATTATCTGGGAGTCTAAGGAGAAAATGAAAAAGAAACATCCTCAATTATTTGTATCTTATTACATATCAACGATGTATCGATGACGGTAACTTTTAAATGAAATTTAGCTGATTATGAGATAGAAAATTTGGATTTGTATTCTATTGGATGTATATCAAATTTTGAGGACGAAATTTTTATAAGGGGGGGAGAATGTAACCCCCCGTAAATTATTATGGGGGAATGTAACTCTTAGTATTTATTTTTGGGGACACCTGGCATCTTGACTCCCTTCTGACGTTTAGATTCCCATTGCGACGTCTGGTTTTTTGGGTTTTCGCGGATGGGTTCCCATCTTCTATTGATCCGAGGCATCGCGTGGGAGAATAAAAGGAGTCGAAGGATGACTCCCTCGTTCACCCTGACGCACACCTCTTCCAGGTAATCCCTTGCCCATCCTCTTAATGCCCAAGAGAGAGAGAGACAGTCGGGAAGAGAGAGAGAGAGCCCAAGAGAGAGAGATAGCCAGAAGAGAGAGACGGAGAGAGAGAGCCCGAGAGAGAGAGAGAGAGAGAGAGAGAGAGAGACAGCGCGTGAGAGAGACAGAGAGAGACAGACAGGGAGACAGAGAGAGAGATGAGAGAGCCGGCCGGACGAACCTTGGTTCAGGCCCGGTGGCGTGCTCGCCGCCGCGCCGGGCCTGAGCTTTGGCCAGTGACCCCGCCGGCGCCGGGGGAGGCGTTCGGCGGGGTGGTGGTGGAGAGAGAGAGAGAGAGAGGGCCAATTGGCCCTCCTCTCGCGCGGTGGCGGGTTGGTTCGGGCTTGGCGGCGTGCTCGCCGCCTCGCCGGGCCCGGGCTTTGGCCTGTCGCCTCCACCGGCGCCGGGCATGCGTCCGGTGGAGGTCCGGCCGGCCAAGGTGGACGGCCGTGCCGTCGGCACAGTGATGTGCCGCGCGGATCGTGAGAGAAAATTAGGGAGATAAGAGAGAAATTGATGAGATAGGAGGGGAGGAGGTGGCTGGCCACGATGGCAGCCGGTTCCGGTCCGGCCAACAGTGGCCGGACTGCCCCCAATTAGCCGGAGATGATGCCGGCACAGTAAACAGCCGTGCGGACAATTATCATGTGAGAGAGAGAAATTGAAAGAGAGAGAGGGAGGAAGGAGGCCGGCCGCGGCCGGCTCCGGCCCAGCCTCCGATGGCCGAGCCGGATGGGATTAGGCCGGCGGCGGCCCTGGCCGCCGGCCAGAGGATGTCCCCTATTTCGAGCGAAACAGGGGAGCGGGGGTTTGGTCGTTGGCCATGGGCCGGCTGGGCCGGCCTGGTTTGGGCCTTTTGGGCCGTACAGGGATGAGTTTTGGAGCTGATTTTTGGGCCTCGTAACGGGCCGAGATTAGCAAAATATTATATGGCTAGAATCTTGGTGAATTCTAGTTTCATGGGGTATTTTTACTTCCCCAATTGGGAATGTATAGTGGAAGATATTCGAGCCCGAAGTTGGGTCCGTGAACTAGTCTGGGTAGGGTCTTAAGGGTCATTTTATTAATTAGATTTCAGTGAATTAATTATGTACATGATCCTGTAGGTGCCCAGACATCTGATTAGTTGGTACATCATTTGAATTTTGCATAGGAGGTAAGTAAGACTATTATGTAATTTAATTGTTTAATTAATAAATTGAGTATACACAGTTTGCATGCATTTTTATAAATTAACTGAATTGTCTATGTAGTATGGAACTGTGGATTTCAAATGAACAATTATATGATTATAATGATTGGTAAGAAATGATTTATTGATGTATATGCCAGAATTATGATTGCTTGTACGGCATGTTTATATTGAGGTGATTATATGCATTTCCTTGTACTGTGCAAAATACTGTAAGATATTGTGAGATACAGATGCATGATGCACATGAGATGAAAATGCTAAATAGATTTATATGTGTCGCCGCGGTTCTCCTTTACTATGGCCCCACACATTGTAGATGTGTTCTGTATGATTTTTATGGCCACACACACTGGAGATGTATTCTGTTATGATATGGCCCCACATATTGTAGACATGTTCTGTATGATTTTTACGGCCTCCCACACTGACGAGTGTGTTCTGTTATGGTATGGCCCACATGTCTTACAATGTGTTCTGTATGATTTTTATGGCCACATACATCGTAGAGTGTGTTCTGTTATGATATGGCCTAACACATCGTACAATGTGTTCTGTGGATGTTGATGGCCACGCATCTGGAGGATGTACTCTGATTGAGGTATTGCAGGGCCGTGGGTCACATAGAAAATCTATAATTACATAAACAGTGAGTTTGCCAGATTGCATATTCTGATGATTATCAAATGTTCAATTTATGTTATGTTGATAAATGCATATGTTGATAGCATGTTAAATAATATGATTGTATGATAGGCTTACTTATTGAGTGTAAACTCATTAAACCTTCACCATGTTTTTCAGAGCCTCAGGGTTGATGATGGATGTGTGCAGATTGATGGAGCTTCCAATAAATAAAATAAGAACCATTGCATTGGTGTAATACTATTATGTTTGTGTGTAGGGCTTGTTATAGCCCAACTTTATTAGCATGACTTGGATGTAGGGTTTGATACCCAAAACTTATAATTATCAATTGTATTATAGTTGGTTTTCATAATTATTGTCTCACTTGAATCGTATGTCAAGACTTTAAGACGCCTTGCGTGCCCGGCACGCGGCGGGTTGTCACCCTAGTCCAACATTTGGGTCTGGGGCATGACAATAGCCCATAGAGATGCGAGGCTAATCATGATCTGAGAGCAAGCCAAACACCGACGTAAAGCCACCTAAGCCGCACATTGAATATGTAAGTTTCATTGATCAAGGTGCAAGGTGATGGGCACTGAATGTGGTTGAGCTTGATTACATAGACAAGCATCACAATAATCTTGTGCACGGGTCATATCCAAGGGGACTAAGGGGGTGGGACCAGGTTATTTGTTAGGCTAGAAAGGCTCGTTGATTTAGGGATGGGTTGGAGCCTAGATTAGCTAATGGAGGTAGGTCTTCCTATAGATCTCCATTAGAATATGTCACCTTGATGTGGTTAACAAAGTGCAGTTGCTTTCATGCTAAGGAGAGCTCCTTAATTTCTGAAGCTCAAGCTCATACTTTACTTCTTCTCACCTTTCTTGGTATCTTCTATCGGATTGCCTCTTTTCCAAGGAGAATATTGTGGCCTCATACTTCCTTTGGAAGCTTCCTTGGGTCTTGATGTATTTCTTAACCAGGCTTAAGAGTTGTTAAGCCATATCATTAAGCTCCTCTTGCTGAGTAGAAAGCTAAAGGATGAATCTAACAGTTCATGCATGAGAGTAGGCTATAGATTGTTGGAGGTTCCTAACCTTAAATGCCTCATCATTGAAGTGCTTGATGCCACTAATGAAGTGATCGAAGAACTATCTCTATTACTCTTTGAAGGTAATGAATCTTGATTTAGGACCATCTTCTTAGCCTAGTTGGGAGAACCACGACATTAATGGCCCTTTAGTTTATTATAAGGGTTATGTAGGACTCTAAGTGGTCCTTGCAGTCACTCCAATCACTGTATTGCTCTAGCTGCAACATCTTAGATTTAGGTAGTTGGAGCTCTCTTATGACTTCTTCAATAAATGAAGAGTTAATCTTTTAAGTCAAGTTTGTCTTAGAGGGTCCAATTTTCTTCAAACTTATCTCATTACGATGCTGAGATCCTCGTTCATAGCTCTAAGCTGTTGCCTCATGCCGGGATCCTTTAGCATGCTTTTGTTGGAAGGGACCAAAATTTTCATGATGCTAGTTCCATCCATGATTCATTGCACCTCCTCATTGTGGATCTTCAGTCTCAATGTATCTAGAAGGTCCACCTCTCAAGGGCTTTGCTATGGTGAGGCCAGCTTCAAGGATGGTGCTAGTCCCATATATTGTGCCAGTTAGGGACCATAGTTTGGACCAATATGATGAACACTTCAATTTGCTATTGCAGTCAGATAAACTACACAGTCTTGACTATATTTGGAAGAGACAAAGAGAGGGATTTGATCTTCAAGCCAGTCTAGATGGCACCATTTTTACTGGCAAGAGCTCTTTTATTGGATTTAGATGGCATGACTTTTTTCTTATTTTTTTATAAACAACACTAATTAGATCATGCTCAGGACATGATGGAGGGCCCCACGCATCAACAAAATGGATGATAAGGATGGTGGTCTAAAAATGAAGGTGTTGACAACAAGTTCGATAATAAAAGCTATGGAGTCTAGTATGGCCTACAACAACAAGGAGGAGCACGAGGAATGCTGAGGATTTTTCTTAGTGAGAGAAGAGCGTACAACTGTACTAGAAGTTGGAGATTGGCCATGATTGCTTATGAATCTTTCCTTATTTTAGACAAGTTTCATATCAAGCAGTGGAACCATATGGCTTGCTCAAACAATGGACTACGTGCTCTGCCATGATGAGCCTACTTTTCAGACAGAGTAGTGCAGGAGTCATAGATTGTATTCGTTGTGGATGAAAGAAGCCTATTTCAATATGCTACAAAATATGATTGACTTGTTTTGCCAAGTGTTGCGGTCAAATCACTTGCGATGAGTATCGGATGAGCTGAGATCTTCGCAGGCCTTCAAGAATGCAGAGAGGTCACCGTCTTCCTTCTAGAGCCTACAAAAAGTTCCGGACCGGTGGTTCCGATGGGAACCCTCCGATGCCTAAGTCAGTGGTTTGTAGAACAGGAATGTTGTATATGAGTAGAACTTGAGAGAGAGAGAAAGAGAAAGATCCCCTTTGCATTGAGCTCGGATCCTCCTCTTATACCTGTCTTGGAGTCCCGTTTACCTCGTTCTGTTGAACCGTCAAATCTTCCTCGTTGGGATAAGTTTCTCCGAACGGCAAGCGGTTAAGCCGTTGCTGGATGAAGGCCGCTTGTAGCGGTAACTGCTGAGCATGCTAGCACTTGCCCGTGATTTTAGTGAGGGAGGTACACGGCAATAGACCTCGAATCACGGGATCTGTTGCATGAGACGGGTTATTGTGCATGTGAAAAAGGCAAGTTAGGACTGTTGGGGAGATTGTTGAGTAATTGTTGCCCCAATCTTATTGATTTTGATGATTACCAAAAGCCATGAGTATATTAAAAGATGCAATGAGTTTATTTACATAAGAAATGAATTTATTTAGAACAATCAATGAGTATGTTAAGTATGACTTTAATCAATTTGAAAGTAACTTCAAGCTTCATGTTTAAGCTTTCAAAAAGAAATTTTTATACTTCATATTTCAATCAATGAGTTTTTGGAACATTTCTTGAATTGATTCCTAATGATAATTTTATTATATTCAAGTCAAAAAATTGATTTAAAATGAATCTGGAACGAATTTTAAGTCAATCAGAAAAATCTCTGATTTTTGATACGTTCCGGAGCCGACTCTAGAGTTTCAGAGTCGACTCCACTCAGAATACAGAGATTTCTGAGTTTCACGAGTCGACCCCTGTGATTTCAAGAGTCGACCCCCGATTCGGTCGAGCCGACTCCATGACTGTGTGAGTCGACTCCGCTCAGACACCAGAGGAGTATTTTTCTGAATACTTCGCGAGTCGACCCTCAACTTTTCATGAGTCGACCCCAACTGTCTGGAGTCGACATCTTATTTTCTATGAGTCGACCCTTTAACTTTCTGAATATTTCTATTTTTGGTATCGCGTCCTCGAGCCGACTCGCGGAAAGCAGGAGTCGACTCCAACAAATCTGGGCAAGATTTTTCCGATGCCAACTCAGCGTCAACGGTAAGATTTTTAAATAACGGCTATTTTTCTTGTTTCTAACGGCTATTTTTGCAGAATCTATAAATAGAGAAGCGTTTTCAAATCAAAAAAGAGATAGACATTCAAATCAAGAGAGAAAAATCTTTCAGAAAAAGAGAAAAATAGAGCGTCATTTGAAAAAATCCGTGATTCAAAATAGAGTGAAAGAAAAGGTGTGAAATCAAAGGAAGCTTCGTCTGTGTTCAAGTTCAACAATCCAAGGAAGCTTCAGAAGAAAATCCAAGAGCTATTCAAGAGCAAATCAAAAGATTTTTAACTTTCAAAGAAAGGAGAAAAAGCTCAAAACCTTCTCAACTGCTTCAACTGTGAAGAATCGAGCTGAGGCTTGATTCAATCCAGCAAGGAGAAGAAGAAAAGAAGAAAAGCTCAAAAGCCAACCAACTACAAATCAGGCTTTTCTAAACTTTGTTCTTTTATTTGATTATCTGCTCATTAAGGAGCTGTGTACTTGAAAAACACTATTTCTATTATTTGTATCTAGTTCAATCTGGGGGATTGAACTAGTGAGGTAGTCTTACCTCGGTACAAGCTTGGTATAGCTTGTGTTAGGGTTTTTGTGCTGGTGAGCCCGAAAACCAGCTGGGTTCGTTGTGATCCCGGAAAACAACAAGTTTGAGTTGTGAGCTTGTAAAACAACTCTGCTGTAATCAAGGAAGATTATAGTGTGGACCCAAGTGAATCTTGGGAGTGGACGTAGGTGTTGGATACACCGAACCACTATAAAATCTTTGTGTTTGCCGTGCTTCCATTGACTCTATCTCTATCTCTGTTTTATTCACTGCACTTTGTATTTACATTGCATTTGCCTTCATTCTTCTTAAGCAAACTATTTTAAAAGGCTAATTTTTAAAGAACCCAATTCACCCCCCCCCCCTCTTGGGTTGTCATCTGGGCCAACAATTGGTATCAGAGCAAGTGCTCATTAGATTTTGATCACACGATCAAGAGCTAAAGATCCAAATGGCAACACAAGTTGGATCATTTGCTGAAGGTCATTCTACGAATAGACCTCCACTGTTTAATGGTTCAAATTATTCTTATTGGAAAGCAAGAATGAGGATATTCATTCAAGCTTCTGATTATGAATTATGGGGTGTTATAATTAATGGACCTAGTACACCCACACATGTTATTGATGGCACTATTGTTCCTAAGCCCGAAAGGGACTGGAATGATAATGATAGGAAAATGGCACAGCTCAATGCTAAGGCCATGAATGTCTTATATTGCTCCTTAGATGCTAATGAATTTAATAGAATCTCCACATGTAATTCCGCAAAGAGATTTGGGATAGATTAGAGGTTACCCATGAGGGAACCAACCAAGTAAAAGAATCTAAAATTAATATTCTTGTTCATAAATATGAGTTATTTAGCATGGAACAATCTGAAACCATTGCATGCATGTATACTAGATTTACAGATATTGTAAATGGTTTAAAAAGTCTTGGTAAGACATATACTAACTCAGAACTTGTTCGAAAAATTCTTAGGTCACTACCAAGATCATGGGAAGCAAAAATGACAGCAATCCAAGAAGCAAAGGACCTCAAACTCTACCCTTAGAGGAGCTTCTAGGATCACTTATGACCCATGAGCTGACAATGAGCAGCATGTAGAGGAGGACACAAAGAAGAAGAAAGTATTGCCCTCAAAGCTGCAAAAGAAGAAGAGAGCAGCAGTGATGATGATGATGATGATGAAGAGACTGCTCTCTTAGCTAAAAAGTTTAAAAGATTCATGAGGAGAAAGAAACCCTTCCACAAGAAGAAATTTGGAGCAAAGTGGAAGGAGAAAAGGATAAGAACAAGGACAAGGACAAAGAAAAGAGAAAGACCCCTTGACTTGCTATGAGTGTAATAAACCGGGGCACTTTAGGAATGAATGTCCTAAATTGAAGAAAGCCTACAAAAAGAAAAAGAAGGCTTATGTGGCGACTTGGAGTGATAGCGAGGAAACTTCTTCCGAAGAAGAAGAACAAAAGGAAGTCGCAAACGTATGTTTTATGGCGGACGACAACGATGAGGTAAGTTCCGATAACCCTTGCGATGAATTTGCATTTGATGAATTATTTGATGCTTTTAATGAACTTGTTGGGGATTTCAAGGTTTTGAAAAAGAAATACAAGTTTTTGAAAAATGAAAATTTAACTTTCATTAAAGAAAAGGAAGATCTTAATAATGAAGTTAAGAAACTTAAATCTGAAAATGAAATCTTGATAAAAGAAAAATAACTAATTTCAATGAAAATGATAAACTAAGGAAAGAGGTTAAAAAACATAAGAACATAGTTGATAAGTTTACCTTAAGCTCAGCTAAATTGGACATGTTATTAAATAGTCAAAAAGCAGTTTTTGACAAAGCTGGGTTAGGATATAACACTTTAAGAAAACAAAAATCACTGAAAAATATTTTTGTGCGTGCTGGCCAAAGTAATTTTACATGCTTTAAATGTAATCAAAAAGGACATAAATCTTATGAATGTAAAATTCTAAACCTAATAAAAACTTAAATGTTAAAGGGAAGAAAATATGGGTTCCGAAAGGAACAATATTTGTTGCTACTAACCATGAAGGACCCAAGAAAGCTTGGGTACCTAAACATAAAGTTTGATTTCATTGCAGGAATGTCTTGTGGCCAAGAGATCAAAGAAAAAGTGGTATCTTGATAGTGGCTGCTCAAGACATATGACGGGTGACAAAGAAGAATTCATCACCCTTGAAGAAAAGAAAGGAGGAGTTGTTACATTTGGCGACAATGGCAAAGGCCAAATCTTAGGGTTTGGTAACATTCAAATAACTCCCTCCACATACATTGAAAATGTACTTTATGTTGATGGTTTAAAGCATAACTTAATTAGTATAAGCCAATTATGTGACAAAGGTTTTAAAGTATCATTTGAATCTTCTATATGCACAGTAGCTAATACCATTGATAATAGCATTGTTTTTATTGGAAATAGAAATGGCAATGTATACTTGATTGACTTAGACAATTTGTCTACTAATAATCATTGCTTAGTTGCTAATAATGCTAATATGAATGAGATTGGCTGGTTGTGGCATCGAAGATTAGGTCATGCAAGCACACACCTAATTTCAAAACTAATTAGAATGGATTTAGTAAAAGGTCTACCTAAAATAGATTTTGAAAATAACAAAATATGTGATGCATGTCAGTTTGGAAAACAAACGAGAAGTTTTTTTTAAATCTAAAAATATTGTTTCAACTTCTAGGCCATTAGAGCTACTTCACATGGACCTTTTTGGACCAACTAGAACCACAAGTCTAGGAGGAAAGAAATATGGTCTTGTGATAGTAGATGATTACTCTAGATTCACTTGGGTAATGTTTTTAGCTCACAAAGATGAGACTTTCTCGATATTCCTGAAATTCTTCAAGAAAGTCACAAATGAGAAAAACACTACCATAGTGTCTCTAAGAAGTGATCATGGAACTGAATTTGAAAATCATTTATTTGAAAGTTTTTGCAATGAAAATGGTATTAATCATAATTTTTCTGCACCAAGAACCCTCAACAAAATGAGTGGTTGAAAGAAAAATAGGACTTTAGAAGACATGGCCCGTACCATGCTATGTGAAAGTAACTTCCCGAAATACTTTTGGGCGGAAGCTATTAACACAGCATGTTACATCCTAAATAGAGCTTTAATAAGACCTATTTTAAAGAAAACACCTTATGAATTATGGCATGATAGAAAACCCAACATTAAATATTTTCATGCATTTGGTTGTAAATGCTTTGTTCACAATAATGGTAAAAATAATTTAGGCAAATTTGATGCTAAATCTGATGAAGGAATATTCTTAGGATATTCAATAACTAGTAAAGCATATAGAGTATTTAACAAGAAAACTTTAGTTGTTGAAGAATCCATTCATGTAGTTTTTGATGAATCTTTAGCAACTCGTTCCGAAAAGTTTGATGATGAAGAAGATACAAACATAATTGAGAAAGATCTTGAAAAATTAAATATTGATGTATCTTCAGATCATGAGCAAGACGCTAAAGATAATGATTCACCTAAGGATGATGATACTAACACTAATCATAATGATATAGATCTACCTAGGGATTGGAGATATGCTTATAGTCACCCTAAGGAATTGATTATAGGTGATCCATCTCAAGGAATAAGAACTAGATCATCTATGAGAAATATTAGTAATCATCTTGCATTTGTATCACAAATTGAACCTAAAACTATAGAAGAAGCTGAAAAAGATAATAATTGGATGTTAGCAATGCAAGAAGAATTAAATCAATTCACTAGAAATAATGTATGGACTTTAGTGGAAAGACCTAAAAATCATTCTGTTATAGGATCAAAATGGATATTTAGAAATAAACTAGATGAAAATGGCATAGTAATTAGAAACAAAGCTAGATTAGTTGCAAAAGGATATAATCAAGAAGAAGGTATTGATTTTGATGAAACCTTTGCACCAGTAGCTAGATTAGAAGCCATTAGACTATTACTTGCATTTGCATGTCACATGAATTTTAACTTATTTCAAATGGATGTAAAAAGTGCTTTTCTAAATGGATTTATAAATGAAGAAGTATATGTAGAACAACCACCAGGTTTTGAAGATCATGAATTTTCAAATCACGTTTTTAAATTGCACAAAGCTTTATGGTTTGAAACAAGCACCTAGAGCTTGGTATGATAGATTAAGTAAATTCTTAATTAAAAATGATTTTATAAGAGGAAATGTTGATAAAACATTATTTTTGAAAAGAAAAGGTAAAGATTTATTAGTAGTTCAAATATATGTTGATGATATATTTTTGGTGCTACTAACAATCTTCTATGTCAAGAGTTTGCTAAGCTAATGCAGGGTGAGTTTGAAATGAGCATGATGGGAGAACTCAACTTCTTCCTTGGACTCCAAATCAAACAAAGCAAAGAGGGAATCTTTATCAACCAAACAAAATACACAAGAGAAATTCTAAAGAAGTTTGGTATGGAATCAATCAAACCCCTCGGAACTCCAATGAGTCCTTCATGCAAGCTGGACAAAGATGAAGAAGGTAAGAAGGTTGATCAAAATATTATCGAGGTATAATCGGATCCCTACTTTACTTAACTGCAAGTAGACCAGACATAATGTTTGTTGTTTGCTTATGTGCTAGATTTCAGTCTGAACCTAAAGAATCACACTTAATTGCTGTTAAAAGAATACTAAGATACTTAAGTGGAACTAAAAATGTAGGTTTATGGTATTCTAGAGACTCAACATTGAACTTAATTGCATACTGATTCTGATTATGCTGGATGTAAGTTAGATAGAAAAAGCACAAGTGGTGCATGCCAATTCTTAGGAAGTAACTTAATCTCATGGTTTAGCAAAAAGCAAAATTCAGTTGCATTATCAACTACTGAAGCTGAATATGTTGCAGCTGGAAGTTGCTGTGCTCAAATCCTATGGATTAAGCGACAACTTGAAGACTATGGTATCACACTTGATAAAACACCTATAAAATGTGATAACACTAGTGCAATAATCTAACTAAAAATCCAATTCAACATTCTAGAACAAAACATAGAAATTAGATATCATTTTATAAGAGAACATGTTGCCAATAATGAAATATGTCTTGATTATGTTAATACTGAAGATCAATTAGCAGATATATTTACAAAACCCTTGAGTGAAAAAGATTCTGTTATCTTAGAGGAGAGTTAGGGATTTGTGATCCATTAGAGTGAATTTGGAACCCCTAAGGAAATTTTATCTAAAATTCTTTCAAATCCTTGATCTTTAAGGAAATCTTATCTAGAATTCACATCTAATTGATCTACTAAAATTCAATGATTATTTTATCAATTTTTATGATCATCTTCCGGACACATTTCAGATTATCTGAAACTTTATGTTTTTTGCTCTGAAATGGTCTGGAGCCGACTCGATGAGTATCGGAGTCGACTCCATGTTTCTACTGAAACTCTAGAGTCGACCCCTTCTCTGCGCGAGTTGACTCCACTTCGGGATAGTTTTCTGTGACTGTCCGGAGTCGACCCCTCTCTTTGCGGGAGCCGACTCGAAGTGGTCCCAGGTCAATTTATCTAGGGCAGAGTCGACTCGCCGCTCATTTCAATCGTCTTGAATCCTTAAATACTCTCTCCAAAATATTTCCTGACCTTCCAAATCCTCAGAAATCCCTGATTATCCCTTCCAATAGATCAATGGCCCCTAAAACTCATGGATCTAACCTTGGTGCGGCCGGAGTAAAGAGGAAGAGGGCGGTGAGGAAGACCGTGAGGCGTCCCGCTCGTGAGCCTTCACCGAGCTTGGATTCAACCTCATCTTCTTCGACTCCTAGTGCTTCTCTCTACGGCTCCATCACAGGTAGATAGACTTGCCGATAGAGTGATAACTACCGGGAGGAAAGTCGATTTTGAATTGTTTGAGGCCGAAGGATTTCTAGTGGGAAGGCAGTTGATTGAGATGGGTTGGGAAAAGATTGTTCTTTAGATTGTCCTACCTACCCAGCTCTAGTCAAGGAATTTTACAAGAATCTATCTAGAGGAGACAATGGACTTGTAAGCTTCGTGAGAGGAAATAGAATTTCAGTGAAAGTGGATTTGCTTTCAAGGTTATTGGATCTTCCAGTGTCAGGTACATCTACTTTTTCTTCTGAAGATAGAAGCCTAGCACTGTCTAGACTGCTTAACAGGGAGATTGTTGGTTTTGAAGAGGTCTTTGCTAATCAATTATCCTTAGAATTGAGACTTCTCTACAATATTTGTAGTAGAATCCTATTCCCCAAAATTGGGAGGTTTGACTACGTGTCTGAAAGAGATATTTTGTAATGGATGCAATTGTGACCGGTAAACCCATTAATCTTCCTAGCATGATCTTATGGTACATTGCCGATTGTGGAGGCAAGAGAAAATCCAGTTTACCCTACGGCATGATTCTTACTAAAATATTTCAAAGCCAAGGGATAGTCATATCAGATAATGAGCCAATGAGGAACTTAAGACATACCGATTTCTATAGTTTGGCCACTATACATAGAATGGGTTTTGTTAAGAAGAATGGCAGATGGGAAAGGAAAGGTTTGATGGATGATAGAGCCATGGATACTGAGGCACCGGAACCGTCAGTCAGACATTCTTCGCCTGTACCTCCAAGCTCTCCTATTCCTGCTCCTGTCCCTACCCCTGCTCCGTTGGTTGATCAGACTTCATCTTCATCTGTTGGTTTCTCTGAACTTCAGTTAAGGCAGCTTAAAGGTCTTCTTGATGATCAGACAGATATATTAAAATCAGAGTTTGAAAACAAGTTTATGAATCTCAAAGAAACTCTTTACTCTTTAGATGATCGGATCACCGAGATAGAATCAACTCTTAGCTCTTCATCTGAGTCTTTAAGTAGAGATTTAAAGAAATATTTGAAGAACTTCAAGACGTCTGTGGAGATGGTGAAACATATGCAAAATGCAATGCTGAACTCCAAGATAAAATATTGACTGCTTGCACTTTTGTTGATGAGATTGAAGGATTATGTCAAGATTCAAACAGATGGAATGAAAAATATAATAGATCATTTAACTAGGATTGTAAGGACTCACTTTTGATGTTTTAGATGCTTAGTCTTTACAATGTAATGAAGTTCACTTTATGTTTTACATTTTGGTATAATGAAAAATCTAGTTATGTTTTGAATGATCAATGTAATCTCAGTTTGAATGTACTTCTCAAATTATCAATGAATTTCAGATTTTGTTAAATCATATCTTGAATGAATGAATGAATGATTATGTTTGATGCATCTCTACCTTTTTGTTGATAACAAAAAAGGGGAGAGTTTTATAGTTTTATAACTGTATATGCATAGAGAAATTAATTAATAATCAAATGATATTAAAATGATTGAATGAATGAGTTAAATAATTGAATGAATGGGATACTTAATTGAGTTTCATAGGGGGAGCTACCTCATTCAGGGGGAGCCTAAGCCTAACTATGAAAATAAAATAAATTCTTTAATCAATCTTGCATATTCTCAATGTTTTTGTCATCATCAAAAAGGGGGAGATTGTTGGGAAGATTGTTGAGTAATTGTTGCCCCAATCTTATTGATTTTGATGATTACCAAAAGCCATGAGTATATTAAAAGATGCAATGAGTTTATTTACATAAGAAATGAATTTATTTAGAACAATCAATGAGTATGTTAAGTATGACTTTAATCAATTTGAAAGTAACTTCAAGCTCCATGCTTAAGCTTTCAAAAAGAAATTTTATACTTCATATTTCAATCAATGAGTTTTTGGAACATTTCTTGAATTGATTCCTAATGACAATTTTATTATATTCAAGTTAAAAAATTGATTTAAAATGAATCTGGAACGAATTTCAAGTTAATCAGAAAAATCTCTGATTTTTGATACGTTCCGGAGCCAACTCTAGAGTTTCAGAGTCGACTCCACTCAGAATACAGAGATTTCTGAGTTTCACGAGTCGACCCCTGTGATTTCAAGAGTCAACCCCCGATTCCGTCGAGCCGACTCCATGACTGTGTGAGTCGACTCCGCTCAGACACCAGAAGAGTGTTTTCTGAGCACTTCGCGAGTCGACCCCCAACTTTTCATGAGTCGACCCCCGACTGTCTGGAGTCGACACCTTATTTTCTATGAGTCGACCCTTTAACTTTCTGAACATTTCTATTTTTGGTATCGCGTCCTCGAGCCGACTCGCGGAAAGCAGGAGTCGAATCCAACAAATCTGGGCGAGATTTTTTCGAATGCCAACTCAGCGTCAACGGTAAGATTTTTAAATAACGGCTGTTTTTCTTTGTTTCTAACGGCTATATTTTTGCAGAATCTATAAATAGAGAAACCGTTTTCAAATCAAAAAAAGAGATAGACATTCAAATCAAGAGAGAAAAATCTTTCAGAAAAAGAGGAAAAACAGAGCGTCATTTGAAAAAATCCGTGATTCAAAATAGAGTGAAAGAAAAGGTGTGAAATCAAAGGAAGCTTCGTCTGTGTTCAAGTTCAACAATCCAAGGAAGCTTCAGAAGAAAATCCAAGAGCTATTCAAGAGCAAATCAAAAGATTTTCAACTTTCAAAGAAAGGGAGAAAAAGCTCAAAACCTTCTCAACTGCTTCAACTGTGAAGAATCGAAGCTGAGGCTTGATTCAATCCAGCAAGGAGAAGAAGAAAAGAAGAAAAGCTCAAAAGCCAACCAACTACAAATCAGGCTTTTCTAAACTTTGTTCTTTTATTTGATTATCTGCTCATTAAGGAGCTGTGTACTTGAAAAATACTATTTCTATTATTTGTATCTAGTTCAATCTGGGGGATTGAACTAGTGGAGGTAGTCTTACCTCGGTACAAGCTTGGTATAGCTTGTGTTAGGGTTTTTGTGCTGGTGAGCCTGGAAAACCAGCTGGGTTCGTTGTGATCCCGGGAAAACAACAAGTTTGAGTTGTGAGCTTGTAAATCAACTATGCTGTAATCAAGGAAGATTATAGTGTGGACCCAAGTGAATCTTGGGAGTGGACGTAGGTGTTGGATACACCGAACCACTATAAAATCTTTGTGTTTGCCGTGCTTCCATTGACTCTATCTCTATCTCTGTTTTATTCACTGCACTTTGTATTTACATTGCATTTGCCTTCATTCTTCTTAAGCAAACTATTTTAAAAGGCTAATTTTTAAAGAACCCAATTCCCCCCTCCCTCTTGGGTTGTCATCTGGGCCAACAAGGACCGAAGCCGTTGTTGGAAGCCAGAGCCATAGGCCGTCGCTGGAGGCCGGCGCTGGAGGCCGGAGCCAAAGGCCAGCGCTAGAGGCCGATGCTGGAGGCCGGAGCCAAAGGCCAGCGCTGGAGGCCGGAGCCAAAGGCCGGAGCCAAAGGCCAGCGCTGGAGGCCATCGTTGGAGGCCAGCACTGGAGGCTGTCGCTGGAGGCCGGAGCCAAAGGCCAGCGCTGGAGGCCGTCGTTGGAGGCCGGAATCAAAGGCCGTCGTTGGAGGCCGGCGCTGGAGTTCTATTTCTGGGTTTTGCTGTCACATCATTATTTTAAAAATCGTGCAAAAGATAATACGACCCGGAGGAAACGGCCAACCATATCATATGCCCCCCCGCCCCTAAGATGGGTGAGCGCACAATCACCCGCGAAAGGGGTGTTAATATCCTCTGGGCGGCCAATTTTCGCGCCATCATTTCGCCTGTCCGGGCTGTTGGGATTGGAGAGGATTTCCCTCGAGCAGTGAGCCACAAAAGGCGAGCGTCATCATTGTGGTAAGGCCAATGCCCTCTCTCTATTGGTGGAGCTCTTTGTGTTTTTCGCACTGGTAGGCTGCCAAAGTGCCTTCCATTCGAAGGTGGACACGTGGCCAGAACGGACGGTCGTGGGATGATTTGAAATGGGGCTATAAGAGGGAAAAAAATTGTCCTTATCCTTCCATCTTTCCTTCTCTTGCGCTACTGCTTCCTCTCGAGTCTGCAAGCATCCGTTCGTCTCCCGTGTTTATTCTCTCCTCGTGCTCCTTCAATCCTAGCTCAAGTTTTCCAGGTTAGTCTCCATGGCTTCCTCGCCTTCTTATTCCATTTCCGATTCCGGGGGATGTTCCCCCATCCCTTCTCAAACTTCCGCTTCCTTACCAAGCCAGTGGTCTACCCCCTCCTCTAATCATTCCTTACCGGAACGGCGGCCGGTCAGACCCTCCGTAGCCGGGAGTCATCTGACCGGCGGGCGGATCTCTGCCCGAAGTCGTCCGACGGCTGCTGGTCCTTCCAGCGCCATCAAGGAGTCCCCCGAAGGGACTGCTTCCATTATGTCTGCTTAAGACATAGTAAATCTGAAAGCCAAGTATAGCTTTCCGCCAAACCTTCGTTTGTTCTACCCTGCTCCTAATGACAGGGTGACCTCTTCCCGTCCCGGGAGAGTTGCCTTGTACGGGCCTTCTTTAAGGCCAGACTTTGACTACCTATCCACCCTTTCATTCTTAATCTTCTGGACCGATATTCTCTAACACCTTCCCAGCTAGTTCCTAACTCGATCCGAACCATCGTTGGCTTTCTGGTTCTCTGTCACCTGCAAGGCATAGAGGCCAGCATCTCCTTATTCCGTTGTTTTTATACCCTCCGCAAGCAATCAGGTTGGTGGTCCTTCACCCCTAGGTCCAATAGGATCCTTAAGTTGTACCTTCTTACCTCCGTTAAAGAGTGGAAGGATAAGTTCTTTTTTGCTGATATCGATGGGGTGCGCGGAAGCTGGGGGACACCCAACATTGATGCCAATAGGGATTCCTCCATCCTTCCAAGGGATCGAATGTCATTCGGGCAGCTTCTGACTGCCAATGTCCCTCGGTGCAATAAGCTTCTAGCCGATGAAAACCTTTGTCTCGCCGGCTTAATTCCTTCGAGTGGTGAGCACTTGATTACTCACCTTCTTTTTTCTTCCCCCCCCCCCCCCCCTTTTTTTATTTTATTCATCTTCCGCCTTTATAGGGATGGCGCCATCGCTTCGCGAACTTAGGCAGGCGGCCACTAAGAAGAGGAAGGCAACAGGGAATGAGTCCCTTGCTAAGAGGATGGTCGTTGCCAAAATCCCGAGGAGGGCCGACGTCGGAGGGGCTAGAGTCGTGAAGCCCCTGCGTGCCAAGGTTTTGAAGAAGGCCGACGCTGGAAGGGCCGATGCTGGTGAGGCCAACACTAAAAGGACCAAAGTTGAGGATCCCCCGCACGTGTGCGAGGCAGCCAGAGCCCAAGCCGACGAGCCCGCCAAGAAAGACACGGTAAGGGCCGAGGCTGGCGAGGAAGTCGGGCGGAGCCACATAAGAGAAAGATCACCTTCGGTTCCAGCTCCTCCTGTCATCCTGCTCGATCTTCTCCAGAGCAGGTTGCAAAAGCGCCGTCACCCCCGCCCGAAGCCATGGAGACGGAGCGGGTCCCTGTAACAATAGGGCTAACTCCCACAGCTATCCTGCCCCCCATAGAGGCAACAACCGAAGCGCCTCCACCAGCCATGGGGCCGGAGGCAGTCGAGTCAGAGGCGGAATCTTCCTCCGCGGCCCCTGTGCCAGGGGAAAGGAGGGGCGTCAACCCTTCCTTCCAATCACTGTTAGCGAACCACAGCCGCTGGGCCGAACGGGCCTTAGATGAAGCATCTGTGGTAGAGGTGCAGGAATTTCTCCGGCATCAAGGGAGAGCCACCTTCTTCCGCGAGGCGTCTGTGGCACATCTTTGGGTGAGCCTTTGCCCCATTATCATTTTCCTCTATTTTGCTTGCTTTATTTTGCTTTTTAATATTGACATTCCCTTTAGGCATTGAACTCTCTGATCGCTATGAGGGAACTTTGGACCCTGAGTAATGCTGCTCTCGACCAGTTGCGGGAGGAGATGTTATCACTCCAAGCTAGGGCAGAAAAGGTAGAAATGGCTTTGGAGGATACCCGGGCCACCCTAAAGGGCGAAGTCGAAACCATCCGGCTGAGAGCCGAGAAGGCCGAGTACGCACTGAAAGTTGCCCAGCGTCGTGCAGCCAATGAGCTGGATAACGCTCAGGCGGCCGAAGAAAAGCAAAGGATGGCCGAGGAGAGGCTGAAGGTGGTGGAATCAAAATGTGCATCTTGAAGATTCGATTGGATTCCGCCTCCATTGAAATAGACGCAGCCAAAGAGGCGGGCCAGTCCGATGCCAAGATTGTCGACTTGGAGGCGGCGGTGACTGAGGCCAAGAGGGAGGCCGTCGAGTCCGAGCAGAGAGCCCTCGAGATGGGGAAAAGAGCTGCAGAGGCCGTAGAGGATTTCAGAAAGTCTAAAGCCTTTGATAAGGAGCTAGCCGAATCAGCGGCGTTTGCTTATAATGCCGGCTTCCAAGACTGCAAGGAAAAAATCCAAGAACTCTACGACCTGGAGGATATTGAAGGGCTGAAGCCAGATGACGTCCCTGAAGACGATGACCCGGCCCCAAATAACCCTTAGTTTTTTTTTTTTTTTGTATTGCTCTAAGCCTGACTCAGGTCGGCAATTTTGTAACCTTTTAGCCATCAATGAATGTTTTAACCCTCATTGCGTGCCTTTGGTTATAATCAGCTTTAGTTGTGTAAGCTGTCGTGAATCACCAGCCAATGGTGCCTCGTCAGATAGGTCGTGCGAAATGTGATTGTTAACCAAAACATTGTCACGAATTACCGACGCAAGAAGCCAGTCTTTAGTGCCGACGCGGAGAGCCGGTCTTTAGGTCCGATGCGGAGAGCCGGTCTTTGGTGCCGACACGGAGCCGGTCTTTCATGCCGACGCGGAGCCGGTCTTTAGTGCCGACACGGAGCCGGTCTTTAATTGCCCGATGCGGAGCCAGTCTTTAATTGCCGGTGCGGAACCGGTCTTTGGTGCTGACATGGAGCCGGTCTTTAGTATGCCGACGCGGAGCCGGTCTTTCATGCCGACGCGGAGCCGGTCTTTAGTTGCCGGTGCGGAACCGGTCTTTTATGCCGACGCGGATCCGGTCTTTAATTGCCGGTGCGGAACCGGTCTTTGGTACCGACGCGAAGCCGATCTTTAGTGTACCGACGCGGAGCCGGTCTTTCATGCCGACACGGAGCCAATCTTTAGTGCCGACGCGGAGCCGGTCTTTTATGCCGACGCGGAGCCGGTCTTTAATTGCCGGTGTGGAACCGGTCTTTTATGCCGACGTGGAGCCGATCTTTAATTGCCGGTGCGGAACCGGTCTTTGATGCCGATGCGGAGCCGGTCTTTGATGCCGATGCGGAGCCGGTCTTTAATTGCCGGTGCGGAACCGGTCTTTTATGCCGAGGTGGAGCCGGTCTTTGATACCGATGCGAAGCCGGTCTTTAGTGCCGATGCGGGGCCGGTCTTTTAGGCCGACACGGGGCCGGTCTTTTATGCCAACGCGGAGCCGGTCTTTAATTGCCGGTGCGGAACCGGTCTTTGGTGCCAACACGGAGCCGGTCTTCCATTCCGACGCGGAGCCGGTCTTTAGTTGCCGGTGTGGAACCGGTCTTTTATGCCGACGCGGAGCTGATCTTTAATTGTCGGTGCGGAACTGGTCTTTGGTGCCGATGCGAAGCCAGTCTTTAGTGTACCGACGCGGAGCCGGTCTTTCATGCCGACGCGGAGCCGGTCTTTAATGCCGATGCGGAGCCGGTCTTTTATGCCGACGCAGAGCCGGTCTTTAATTGCCGGTGCGGAACCGGTCTTTTATGCCGGCACGGAGCCGGTCTTTAATTACCGGTGCAGAACCAGTCTTTGATGCCGACGCGGAGCTGGTCTTTTATGCCGATGCGGAGCTGGTCTTTAATTGCCAGTGCGGAACCGGTCTTTTATGCCGACGCAGAGCCGGTCTTTAATTGCCGGTGCGGAACCGATCTTTGATGCTGACGCGGAGCCGGTATTTAGTGCCAACGCGGGGCCGGTCTTTTATGCCGATGCGGGGCCGGTCTTTTATGCCGACACGGAGCCGATCTTTAATTGCCGGTGCGGAACCGGTCTTTCATGCCGACGCGGAGCCGATCTTTAGTGCCGACGCAGGGCCGGTCTTTTATGCTGACGCGGGGCCGATCTTTTATGCCGACGTGAAGTCGGTCTTTAATTGCCGGTACGGAACCAGTCTTTTATGCCGATGCGGAGCCAGTCTTTAATTGCCGGTGCAGAACCGGTCTTTGATACCAACACGGAGCCGGTCTTTAGTGCCGACGCGGGGCCGGTCTTTTATGCCGACGCAGGGCCGGTCTTTTATGCCGATGCAGAGCCGGTCTTTAATTGCCGGTGCGGAACCGGTCTTTCATGCCGACGCGGAGCCGGTCTTTAGTACCGATGCAGAGCCGGTCTTTTATGCCGACGCAGAGCTGATTTAATTACCGGTGCGGAACCGGTCTTTGATGCCGAGCATACTCATTCAAAAATAATGCGAATATTTCGAACATCAATAGATTCAAATTAATAAAGATAGTACCTTACTGATAATACCGGCGTAAATTGTCGGCATTCCAGGTGTGAGGAAGCGGTTTCCCATCTAGCTTTTCAACTTTGTACGCCCCGTGGTGAAGTACCTCCTTGACAGTATGGTCCTTCCCATTTCGGTGCTAGCTTGCCCCCCTCTGTTGGCTTTGATACTTCAGCTCTTCGCAGAATGAGATCTCGAGAACGGAACGTCTTGGATCGCACTCGAGCATTGTAGTACTTGGCCGCTCGCTGATGGAATGCTGCCATGCGAAACTGTTCTTGGTCTCGCAATTTTTCCACCAAATTTAGATCGGCTCGCAGCTGGTTTGAGTTGCTTTCTTTGTGGTATAATTCTGTCTGGGGACTGGGAACTCCTATCTCCACCGGAATGACCGCTTCGGTCCCAAAGACCATGCTGAAAGGAGTTTTCCCAGTAGGGGCTCGCGGCGTCGTGTGGTAGGCCCACAGTACACTGGGAGTTCCTCCATCCAGCGCCCTTTGCAGCTATCTAGCCGAGCCCTGAGTCCTTGGAGGATGATGCGATTGGTCACCTCGGCTGCACCGTTGGTTTGGGGGTGCCCCACGGAGGTGAATCGATGATGGATGCCTAGGCCATCGCAGAATTCCGGAAGGCCGTGTTGTCAAACTGTCGGCCATTGTCAGTAACAAGGGTGTGCGGTAGCCCGAACCGGCACACCACAGACTTCCAGAAGAAAGTCCTTATTTTGACCTCCGTGATCTTAGCGAGAGCCTCCGCCTCGATCCACTTGGTGAAATGGTCGACGCCACCACTAGGAACTTGCGTTGTCCGGAGGCTGGAGGGAACGGTCCCAGGATGTCCATGCCCCACTGTGCGAAGGGCCAGGGTGCAGCCAGGGGGGTCAGCTGGGACGCTGGTTGATGTTGAATGTTGGCATGGCGCTGGCAGCTGTCACACCTCTTGACAAGTTTGGATGCATCCTCCTTCATTGTCAGCCAGTAATACCCCTGCCGTAGGGCTTTGTATGCAAGAGCTCTGCCCCCCAGGTGGCTTCCACATATACCTTCATGTATCTCTCGCAGAATATAATTAGCTTCGGTGGGACCGACACACCTGAGAATGGGTATGAGAACGACCTCCGATAGAGCTTTCCCTCCATTATGAAAAACTTTGGGGCCCGTCTTTTAAGTTTCCTGGCTTCGGCAGGGTCTTCTGGGAGGGTACCCTCGATAAGGTAACGGACATAGGTGTCCATCCAGGAAGGCCTGCTCAACTGGTAGAGTTTCTCTTGATACGTCAATACTCGGGGCTTCTAAGTGCTCCACATAAGCTCTTCCCAGCATCCCATCAGCTGAGGTGGCAAGATGGGATAAGGCGTCGGCTCTAGCATTCTCCTGTCGAGGGATGTAGCTGACGCTAAAGTAAGCCAAGGGAGAAGCTAGCGATTGCACCATACTTAAGTAGCGGGACATGATGGGATCCCTTGCTTCGTATTCCCTTGCGATTTGGCCAGCGACCAGTTGGGAGTCGGTGAACGCCCTAAGGCGTTTCACCCCAAGCTCTTGAGCTAATCTCATCCCGACAGCAAAGCTTCATATTCTGCCTGATTATTAGTGGCTGGAAGAGGAAGCGGAGTGCACACTCGGTTACAACCCCATCCGAGTTGGCCAAGATGAGGCCTGCTCCGCTCCCTTGAGAATTCGACGCCCCGTCTACATGAAGGACCCATTCATCATCACTGGTTCCGGGGGGCTGAGTGTCTGTAGAAGGTTCTTCAGGTTGCTCCTTTCCCCAAGTGCATTCGACCAGAAAATCCGCCAAGACTTGAGACTTCATGGCCGACCGGGGCGAAAAGACAGATCGAATTCCCCCAACTTAAGGGCCCACCTTGCCAGCCGACCGAAAGTATCGGGCGAGCGAGAACTGTCTTCAAAGGTTGGTCCGTGATCACCGCGATCGGGTGGGCTTGGAAGTATGGCCGCAGCCGCTGGGCAGACACGATCAACGCGAAGATAATCTTCTCCATCTTCGAGTACCTGGTCTCTGCATCGTGGAGCACCTTGCTTGTGTAGTATACTGGCTTTTGTGCCATTGGTGTCCACGCGGACCAGCATAGAACTAACGGCTTCAGGAGAGGCCGCGAGGTATAGAAGGAGTTCTTCTCCACCTGTTGGCTTGGCTAGCACGGCGGGGTAGATAAGAATTCCTTTAACCCCTCGAACGCTTCCTGGCATTCTTTCGTCCATTCAAATTCACTGACTTTGCGGAGCGCCTTGAAGAAAGGTAGGCACCTTTCAGCGGACTTGGACAGGAAGCGACTTAAGGCGGCCACCCTTCCCGTCAGGCGTTGTATTTCCTTCTTGTTGGCGGGAGGCCTCATGTCCAAGATGGCTTGGACTTTGTCCGGTTTGCCTCGATCCCCCACCGGGTTACCATGAAACCCAAGAACTTTTCGGCTGTCACCCCAAATGCACACTTGCATGGGTTCAGCTTCATCTGGTACCGACGAAGGTTGTCAAAAGTCTCTGTTAGGTCCGCGATATGGTCAGTGGCATGGACGCTTTTTGTCAACATGTCATCCACGTACACTTCCATGTTGCATCCTATCTGGCCTTCGAAGACCTTGTTCATCAGCCTTTGGTAGGTGGCTCCACGTTCTTTAGCCCGAAAGGCATTACCCTGTAGCAGTATAACCCCTTCTCAGTTATGAAGGAGGTAGCTTCTTCATCCGCCTGATTCATCCGGATCTGGTTGTATCCAGAGAATGCATCCATGAAGCTAAGGACCTCATGGCCGGATGTGGCGTCCACCAGTTGATCGATCCGGGGCAGGGAAAGCTGTCCTTAGGGCATGCCTTGTTGAGATCGGTGAAATCTACGCACATCTCCAGCTCCCGTTGGTCTTACGGACTAGCACCACGTTGGCCAACCATTCGGGGTAATGGACCTCCCGAATATGGCCCGCAGCCGTTAACTTGCGAACTTCCTCGTCGATAGCTTTCTGTCTATCTGGAGCGAAGTTTCTTTTTTTTTGTCGGACCGGCCGACACTCTGGCCTGAGGTTAAGCCGATGGGTGATCACTTCTTCGGGGACGCCCGGCATGTCTGAGGACGACCATGCAAAGACGTCGGTGTTGGCACGCAGGAAAGTAAGAAGTCGATCACGTGCCTCTTCTGGAAGCAACGCCCCCACCTGAACAGTCCTTGCCGGGTCATCACCCAAGGGGAGGGTCAGAAGGTGCTCGGCTGGCTCTCCCCTCCTTCCCAGCTCCCGGGGATCGAGTGGCTCAGAGGCTATTGCCGACGCCGCTTCCAGCGGCTGGGAGACAAATGATAGCAAAGCGTGGCGGGCTTTGCTCCCCTTTCATCTCTCCGACTCCTTCATCAGTGGGGAACCTTACCAATAATCTCTTGTGGAGATCACGGCATTTAGCAAATTCAATCCTGGTCTCCCCAATATAGCGTTATAAGCCAGTGGGACCGGACCGCCAAGAAATTTATAACCACGGTGCTCTGACATGGAGGGATTCCAGCCGTGACTGGGAGAGCAATCTCTCCTCAACGCTCACCGAGTCTCCAGTGAAGCCCATTAGAGGCGCGGCAACGGGTCGGAGGGAAGACTTCGACAAATTCATCCGAACAAAAGCCTCGTAGCTCAAAACATCCATCGAACTCCACTATCAACTAAAATTCTTTTTACAGGATGTTTGGCTATAGTCATGGATACGACGACGCTGTCATCATGCTTATTAACTACCCCATCTAAATCCTTTCTAAAGAAAGGAATTACAGAATCTATTCCCTCTCGCTGCCTCTTTGAACCGCCACCTGCCCCCCAGGAAATCATAGCTATGGTTTTCTCCGTTGGAGCATTGTCCCCGTCGGCCGAAGTATCGGAGGCACCGATGGACCCAAAGTGGGAAGGTTTCCCCTTCGGACGAATTTGCCCAGGTGACCCTGTTGAACCAGCTCCTCAATGGCTTTCTTTAGATGGCGGTAGTCCTCGGTGTCGTGACCATAGTCCCGGTGGTACCGGCAGTAAAACTCCTTGTTTGGGGGGTCCCAGATTTAAAGGAGCCGGACGCTTGAAATAAGGTTCCTCCTCGATCTCCAGCAGGATGTGAGATATAGAGCCATGAGGGGAGTGAATTGCTCTTAGGAACAAGCGTCTGTGGTTGGCGATCTGAGCGGTGAGGAGGCTCAGGTTTCCGAGGACGTGCACCGGCATGATCAGTAGGCGGTGGTTTCTTACTGGTGTTCTTGTCAACTTCCCTCCTGGAAGAATCCGCCTCGTCAGCGCGGATATACTTCTGTGCTCGACTCAGAAGCTCAGCATAAGAACTCAGGCTTCTTGTCCAGGGAATAGGCAAACCTGGATGGACGAAGTCCTCATTTTAATGCCAAAGTGGCTACGAAGTCTTCCAGTTGTATACCTCCAACGCTGCTTCCTTAAATCGAGCGACAAAGTCCTTCAAGGTCTCACCCTCCTCTGCTGGACAGCAAATAGGCTATCAGCCACTCGTGGGATCTTTCGGCAGGCATCAAAGTGGGCCAGGAAAGATCGCTCGAGTTGCCAAACGAATTGATGCTGCATGGAGGCAGGCGGGAGTACCACGCGCGTGCCGCCTTGCAAAGGTGGCCGGAAAGGCGACACATAAAAGGAGTCGTCGCTCCCTGGACCTGCATGAGGACCTTGTAGCTTTTCAGGTGGTCCAGGGGTCCGTCGTGCCATCGTATGGATCCAGTTGGGGGAGACGGAACCGGGGCGGGACCGGTTCCTTCATGATACGCCGGGAAAGTGGGGGGCGACGCTCATAGTCCGTCCCGTGAGGATTAGCGATCTGGCGGCTAAGCTCCTCCAACCGTCGATGATACTCATCGAGCCGTTGCTCGGCCCGACGGGTAGTTTTCCTGAGGGTGCCATCTTGAGATGAATCGGAAGAAGAAGCCGAAGAAGATCGCCAGCGTAAGGAACACTCGTCTGGACTCTCTCTCCTCGGCCGGTGGTGGGAACGGAGTGGCGAGAGGGGACCGCCGTCGCTTCGAGGCCCTCGTGATGAGGTTCAGGGGGTGAGCGGTGGAGACCTCAGGTGGGGTCCCGCCTTGGTGAGACTGGACTATCCCCACCCCTTCATCAGGCACAGGGGGTTGACAATGCTCTTGCAGTCCCCGTACCATTGTCATCAGGTCCTGGACCTGGTGAGCCAGAACCTCAAGCCGGTCAGGCCGGCTTATCTGTGCAAGGGGTGGAACATGGAGGTTGGCCTCGATTGCTCAGCCCATGGAATGCGCTCCGCGGCTTGACTGGAGGAAGCCTCCTGTGCTCGTGTAGTCACCATCGTCTCCCTCGCAGAATTGGTGGGGTCACAGGGAGAACTTTCGTCTTCCTCCCGTGCGAACTAGCCCCCTTCCTGGCGCGCCAATCTGTTGCTGCCAAATCACTTGCGATGACGTCGGTGAACTGAGATCTCCGCAGGCCTTCGAGAATGCAGAGAGGTCACCGTCTTCCTTCTAGAGCCTGCAAAAAGTCCTGGACCGGTGGTTCCGGTGGGGACCCTCCGACGCCCAAGTCAGTGGTTTGTAGAACATGAATTTGTATATGAGTAGAACTTGAGAGAGAGAGAGATCCCCTTTGCATTGAGCTCGGGTCCTCCTCTTATACCTGTCTGGGGGTCCCGTTTATCTTGTTCCGTTGGAACGTCGAATCTTCCTCGTTGGGATAAGTTTCTCCGAACGAAAGCGGTTAAGCCGTTGCTGGATGAGGGCCGCTTGTAGCGGTAACTGCTGAGCGTGCTAGCACTTACCCATGATTTCAGTGAGGGAGTACACGGCAATAGACCTCGAATCACGGGATCTGTTGCATGAGACGGTCATTGTGCATGCGAAAAAGGCAAGTTAGGACCGAAGCCGTTGTTGGAAGCCGGAGCCATAGGCCGTCGCTGGAGGCCGGCGCTGGAGGCCGGAGCCAAAGGAAGTCGCTGGAGGCCGGAGCCAAAGGCCAGCGCTGGAGCCGACGCTAGAGGCCGGAGCCAAAGGCCAGCGCTGGAGACCGGAGCCAAAGGCCAGCGCTGAAGGCCGGCGCTGGAGGCCGGAGCCAAAGGCCGTCGCTGAAGGCCGGAATCAAAGGCCGTCGCTGGAGGCCGGCACTAGAGGCCGTCGCTGGAGGCCGGAATCAAAAGGCCGTCGCTGGAGGCCGGCGCTGGAGTTCTATTTCTGAGTTTTACTATCACATCATTATTTTGAAAATATGCAAAAGATAATACGACCTGGAGAAAACGCCACCGTATCACCAAGCATGCACTACCTACTAACCTATTAATCATGTGCTCCTGAATCCTATAGTCGACCATGTTGCCAGTGGCATTGGTACGTAGTAAATTGCCATATTGTTCTATTGGTGGCCAAAGAATTCAACCTTGTCAGTGGCAAACAAACGGAAGGGTGACATATGGTGACCTATGTTGCTCCTCCATGTCATCACATAGCATTAGCTCTCTCTCTCTCTCTCTCTCTCTCTCTCTTATAGCCCTTTTCGTACGTAATTATGGTGATATTGGCACTTCTCTCCCTTCGCACCACATTTCTTTTTCATAACCTGTGATACCCTTGCAATAGTCCTGCATCAAAAAATTAAGAGTTGATTGTAGGATTTATAACCAGTTAAGAAAGACCAATTAGATCCCTTTTAGATTATGGTGATCCAAATTGATGTGAATCTTATTCGTCTTGCTTTCTTGTAACGAAACAGATTCATAGATGCTACGAACCAAGGCCCGGATCGTTACAATATGGTATCAGAACCATGCACCAGTCAAAAGTACATGAGCTAAGTATAGAACTAAGTACCCACAGGAAAAGCTACATCGATGAAAGCCACCTTTGAACCTATAAAAGCCATAAAAGATGGGAGGCACAGGCAAAGTACTACATTGATGAGAGCCATCTTTTGAATCTGAAACCATCTCTAAAATCGGTTATGATCAATTGCCCATGACGATGAGGACGTCGCCTATGTAAGAAAGATAGATTGTGATACTCCTCCCAATAATCTCGCATTGAGAAATTGTGAGTTGATTGTATGGTTTATAACCAGTTAAGAAAGATGGACAAGTACCAATTAGATTCTTTTTGAACGTGATGACTCAAATTGGTGTGAATCTTATATATCTTTTTTTGTTGGTAATAAAACGGGTTCTTTAGTACTGCAGCCAAGGGCCCAGGCCATTACACGGCCTCACAACCATCAATCTCTTGTTGTTACGTCAAAAAGTAATTTATTATACTGAACATTTAAAAAGGAACGACTCCTATAATAATCAGCTGATACCAGCCTGGTCATACAAAGGAACCTGGTTAAAAATCAGCGGCCGGACCCCCATTTATTCAGGATATAATCGAATGACTGTCATTTCTAAATCCTAACCAAACAATCTCATGAATTGAGGAAACCATTACCAAGTTCTCGTGAGACCTCCCAGCTAGTATCAGGAAGGTAGGTAGCCCTGGTCCTTGAGCTCCCACACCAGCAACCCCAAAACCACCTCCAGTCTACCATCAAAGACTTCCCCAGTCAAGAACTTCCTCACACCCCCTTCCACCTCCACCCAACTGCACCCTGGAGGCTTCCTCATCCCTCGGCTCCTCATCAGTGCCCGCATCTTCGCCACCCCCTCCCACCTCCGAGCCTTCGCATATATGTTTGACAACAGCACGTAATTTCCAGCATTCTCTGGCTCCAACTCCATCAAATGCCTCACTGCCTCCTCCCCAATCTCCACATTCGAATATATCCGGCATGCACTCAAAAGTGCTCCCCAGACACCAGCATGCGGTCGAACACCTGGAGGCATACCATCAGTGATCAGCCTATAAGCTTCGTCCACGCACCCAGCTCGGCCTAGCAAGTCGACCACACACATGAAATGGTCGGCAGTCGGAGCAATGCAGTACTCATCCTTCATCATTTGAAAGCATCTCCTCCCCTCCTCCACCATGCCGGCATGACTACAAGCATTTAGAACCGAAACAAAACAAATGCCATCAGGGTTCAAACCAGCTTCTCTTAATTCATCAAACACTCCAATAGCATCCCTCCCACGCCCATGAATGCCAAATCCTGAGATCATGGAGCTATAGCATATCAAGTCCTTGCGTTTCCACCCTCGAAATAAATCATAAGCCCTGTCCAAATCTCCGCATTTGGAGTGCAGATCGATGAGCGCGGCCACCGTGTGACTGTTTAATAGCTCGGCACGGCGATGATCGATATGGTTTTGGATCCAGTTAGCCAATTTTTGTGACCCTGACTGGGCGCACACAGAGACAATGGTTGCAATGGTGGCCTGGTTGGGCTCCACCTTGCATTGGCCAGCAGTACTCAGCATGAGCTTGAAAAGATTCAAGGCTTCATCGTTGAGTCCGGCATGGGAATAAGCCGAGATCATCGCATTCCAAGAGGCAACATCCCGCTTGGTCATCTCATCAAACAACGAGCGAGCAGCGGATATATCCCCACATTTGGCATAGCCAGTGATCATGGCAGTGTGGACCACTGGGCTCGCCTCTGCATTAGCTAAAATCTCGCCGGCAGAATCCATCCGACCCAGCGCGGCGTATCCATCAATCATCTCAACCCATGTGTAAGCGTTCCTCTCGGGCATACTCTCGAATAAGCAACGGGCTGACCCTATATCCCCAGCCTCCGCATAAACAGCGATCATCGTATTCCAAGCTTGGACATCCTTCAGTCCGTCTCTAATAATTTTATCAAACACCTGGCGTGCTTCTGCCAAGCACTTGCACTTTCCATAGAAATCGATAAGAGTCGTCTGAACACGAGCATCGAGATAAAATCCATGCTTGAACGCATGGGCGTGAATCTGTGTTCCTTCCTCCAAGGCCAACAATTGGAGACAAGCTTTTAATACTGATGACAAGGTGAATGTGAGAGGCTTGATCCCTGGTCTTCGGCTCATTTGAGTATATAATAATAGAGCCTCTTTCCAAGAGCTACTGCTATCTGAGAGCGAATAGCCACGGATCAAGGCGGTCCAGACGAAGGCGTTGGGGTTACGGACAGCATCAGCGATGGCGCGGGCGTGATCCAAAGCGCCGAGCTCCGCGAACGTTCGGACGAGCTTCGCGGCGACGAAGTCGTTCTGGGACTGGCCGCTGGCCACGACGTGGGCGTGGACCTGCTTCAGCTGGCGGGCACCTGCGCACCGCCGCACCAGACCGACGACGCGCTCCTCCTCCGCGCGGCTCCACCGCCGTGCCATCTATGATCAAACTCCCGCGAGCAAGATGCTTAGCTCTCTTGGGACTTCCGTCGAGCAAGGATCAGGTGAAACAGATCCATGCGCAGATGATAGCAAGCTTTCTCCTTCGCCAGCCTCTCGCAGTGGGGAAGCTTATCGAGCGCTACTTCGCCGTCCCGGGTGGCGCTAGCGACGCTCGTCTCGTCTTCCGGCAGGCGGACGTGGAACACGAGGGCAGCACGTTCGTGTGGAACGTAATGATCCGTTGCTGCCCTCCGGAAGAGTCTCTTCTACTCTACGCCCAGGAAATAATGAGGAGGCGAGTTATAATGCCGGATAGCTTCACCTATACGTACGTACTCAGAGCTTGCGCTCGATTGTGTGCTCTAAGAGAAGGGAAGCAGGTGCACGCGCAGATTCTCAAGGCCGGGCTCGCGTCAGCCGTGGCGGTCCAGACCACGGCCGTCTACCTCTACGGGAGCTGCAATGATATCCATTCCGCCCGTCACCTGTTCGACGAAATGACTACAAGAAGTTGTGTGACCTGGAACGCTTTGATGGCCGGGTACTGCATCAACGGTTCGGCAAAGGAAGCGCTGGTTTTGTTGAAAACTATGCTAAAAGAAGGCATAAAACCCACAGACAGGACTGCTGTGTCGCTACTCTCTGCTTGCTCTCAGCTCGGGGACGGGGCGATGGCGAGCGTTGCCCATGCTTACATATACAAAGCTGTTCCATTTCACGAAGATTGCGTTTTTATCGGCACCGGTTTGATCGACATGTACTCCAAATGCGGATGCCTAAGCAGCGCTTTGAAAGTGTTTGAAGGGATGAGCGAGAGAAACGTTTTGACGTGGAGTGCGATGATGACTGGCCTCGCATTCCATGGCAAAGGCAAGGAAGCTACGGAGCTGGTGGAAGCGATGGAGAAGGATGGCGTGGCACCCAATGCCACCACGTTCACTTGCCTACTCTCTGCTTGCTGTCATGCTGGGCTGGTGGAGGAGGGTCTCCGCCTGTTCGACGCCATGGAGAGGAGGTTCGGCGTTGAGCCTTGCATGCAGCACTACGGTTGCATCGTGGACCTCCTCGGGCGGGCAGGGATGTTGGAAGAAGCTCGCGGTTTCATAAAGAGAATGCCGGCCGTGGAGCCAGATGCCGTCGTGTGGAGAGCACTTCTAGGAGCTTGCGCGATCCACGGGCGCGTCGACCTCGGCGAGGAGGTCGGGAAGATTCTGCTGCAGACCGAACGGGCAGCGGCAGCGCAGCAACAGCGACGCCCAGAACCTGCGAAGACTATGTAGCACTATCAAACGTCTACGCGTCAGCAGAGAGGTGGGAGGATGTCTCAGCTTTACGGGAAGCAATGAGGAGCTGCGGAGTACATAACAGAGCAGGTTGCAGTTCAGTTTAAGCTGATCAGAGAGTAAGCAAGCAATGAAATTGTTCAAATATAACTCTCATTTAAAAGGAAAATATGTACATTGGTGCAGGTTTCGTATTTTCCGTAGGGGAGAGACCATGCTATGCTACGTACTGTAAAGATCCACAATATTTCTGATCTAAATAATAACTTCATATAATTAAGTTTTAAAAAAATAAAATAAATAATTCATTTATCGCATTACTATAATATGAATCCAATGAAAAAAATAACAATTTTACTAATAATATTTCTAAAATAAAGATGTTAAGAATCAGTTTGTTAAAATTTTTTACTAGAAAATTAAATTGCCATTGAAATCCATTTCTTTGCTATTTGTTGGCATGCATTCATTGCTTATATATAATTTCGTAGATAAAAATATATAAATAAATAATTTATTATATTATATAAAATAGATAATTAAAACGTTGAAGGATTATTAATGAAACATGAGAGGAAAATAAGAAAAATGTTAATAGGTAATTTTGTCACTTTGATATCAAAATGTTTTTTTTAAAAAAAGAGAAAAAGGACCAAAAACTGTAAAATATCTCTTTTATGATATTTGTCTTTTGGTTGAAAAAAAAAAAAGTGTGTCTCCTACACAATTTTCTCCTTTTTTTTTTTTTTGGTTACAAACGGGCGATCATAGTTCTAGAATGAGTCAGCCTAGAAACATCAGAAATTAAAATCTGCTGTAGGAGAATAGGACATGAGTCGCCTGGCTTCCAATTCCAAGGACCCGCATGTTGAGCAGCAAAGGACGCCATCCAGTCCGCCGCCGAGTTAGCCTCTCGATAAGTATGGCGGATCTGGGCTGAATCAAGCTCCCGCATCATAGCCCAACAGTCCATCAGAATCGGATTTGAGGATCCATCTATACAACTCTCCTTTGATAGCCAAGAAATGACAGTCATAGAATCCCCCTCAACCATGATCTTGGGAGCATGGAGAATCCTAACAGCAAAAGAGAGCCCTGCCCAAGCAGCACCGAGCTCCGACAGAGGAACAGTAGAGTCCAGAGATCCAAAGCCTCCCGCTGCAAAAAGATCTCCCATCGGGCCTCGAATGATGATGCAGATCCAGCAGTTCTGTCCCGGACGCTCCCATCAAAGTTAATTTTGACATACCCTGGAGGGGGGTTCCCAAGAGACGAAAACCGTACGACGGTTCGCTGTCGAGACAGCAGGGGAGCCCAGAGGTCAGAGGAGTCAAAATTAACATCATGAGAGGCACAAGCACATTCCGAAGTCAATAATCTAATCTGCCTCACAATCCTGTGAAAGGAGAACCTGTCGTCGGAGAATATGATTTGATTCCTCGACAGCCATATATAATAAGCAGTAACAGACCAAAGACCACGCTTGCTCATAGGACCGCTTCGGTTGTCCTGAAGAAACAAAGAACGCGAGAAAGCCATAACCTCCATATCCCTAGGATAGCCCATAAGAGTCCAGATTCTTCTCGCTCTGGAGCAACAAAATATAGCATGGTCCAAAGATTCATCCACCTGCCTACATAGAGGACAGACCGGCTGAATAGGCAAACCCTCCGAGAGAGGAGGCAAGTAGGAAGGCAGTCCCAAAGAATCTTCCAGATGAATAACTGAACCCTGGGGATAACAGGAAACTTCCAAATCCAAGCGGCATCCTCCGTATGCTGAGCCTGCGGTCTGTATATATCCATAAGATCCCGAATAGGAGCCTTGGAAAGACAAGAACACTGCCAAATCCTGGAGTCAACAAAGGAGTCAGGTAGAAGAGGCATCGAGAGAATCCGACGAGAAAGCTCCTCCCCAAATAACCCAGTCACCGAGGGTATGTGCCATGAGCGGGGGTTTAAGGAGATAAGATCCTTAACCCTAAGGTTAGGGGGAATATCCATGTTTAAAAGGAGGGCCACCGTATAATGGGGAGCTCAGAGATCCAGGTATCATTGACAACATCAATAGACCAGCATCACCAATCATCCAAGAAATATTGTGCATAATGAGCTGACTGTGTCACATCTCCTTCCAGTAGGAAGAGGATCCACGGGACGGTATAATAATCGAACCAGAAACCCAGTCACCGTATCTAGCATGCATCACAGAGCTCCATAAACTATGAGGCTCCAAAAGGAAACGCGAGGCATGTTTGGCAAGAAGAGCTTCTCTTCTAACAATCAAGGATTGAATCCCCAGTCCACCTTCATTAATAGGCATGCAGATCCTGTTCCAAGCAACAAGATGATACCATGTCCCTCCTGCGTAGAAGCCCAAAGAAAATCTCTGAAGCATCTCTCAATCCTTCTCAGACAAGTGATCGACACAACGCCATTCGAAAGGAGATACATAGGAAGGGAAGAGAGGACAGAACGGATGATAGTGATCCTAGCCATCATAGACAAACTAGTCATCTGCCACCCCTCAATACGCTGGCGGACCCGTCGCTCGATTTCAGCAAAGTCAGAACATCGAGCCCGTCTACCAGTAATGGGGATCCCTAAATACTTGAAGTGATCCGACCGAGTTGTTATACCTGATAACTCCATAATGGCCTCCCTAGTAGATCTGGGGTCTTGGGGCTGAAACAGATAGAAGACTTTAGAAAATTTACCCTCTGACCCGACGCCTGACAATAACGCTGCAGAATAGAATGAAAAGAAGCAGCATTATCAATAGAAGCCTGCCCCAGAAGAATACAGTTATCAGCAAAAAGAAGATGAGAAATCCGAGGGCCCTCTCTCCTGGCCATAAATGGAACAATCTGGTTCTCCTGCTGAGCAAGATGAAAGGCACGAGAAAGATCGTCTGCACCAAGAATAAATAACAAGGGGGATAATGAACATCCCTGTCTCAAACCCACGGAAGAGTGAAAAAATTCAATAGGGCTCCCATTGATGAGCAGAGAAAAGGAAGGCCTCAGAATACATGCAATAATCCATTCAATAAAAAGATCATCAAAACCAAACTCCTGGAGGGTGCGCTTCAGGAAGGTCCAGCTCATTCTGTCATAGGCTCTCTCCATGTCCAACTTCACCGCCATGAGACTTCTTTTCATAGGGGCTCTTTGAAGATCATGCATGAACTCCTAAGCAATGAGGACGTTGTCCGATATGGAACGCCCTTTAATAAAAGCCCCCTGCTCTATAGAAATAAGGCGGGGGATCACAATCCGAAGACGATCAACCAGAGCGAGCACAAACTTTATACAGAGTAGTGCAAAGGCTAATAGGTCTGAAATGCTGCGGAAGAGAGGCGTTGGTCAGCTTGGGGACCAACGTAACAAGAGTCCGGTTCCATTCCAAGGGAATTTGCTTCAGTTGGAAGACAGTTTGAATGGCCTTAATAACCTCTTGTCCAATGATGTCCCAATAGTGGCGATAAAATAGGGAGGAAAACCATCAGGCCTAGGAGCCTTGTCCGGACCGAGCTCTCAAAGGGCCTCCTAAATCTCTTCAGCAGTGATTGGTCTGCATAGCTTTTCATTGTCCTGTGTGGAAACCCTTCTAGATTCAGGAACCCTGACCACCGGATCCCATCAGCAAAGGAATCAGCCCATCTGGATTGAAAGAACTGGAGAAGCATATCCCGAATAGAATGGTAATCCTCCTGACCATTCCCCTCAGTGTCAACAAGTCTCCGAATTCTGTTCACTGCCCGGCGCTTTAAGATAGCCTGATGAAGAAACATGATGATAACCTGTGATAACAAATGTATGCACAAAATCAAATTTACCAACAGCAAAATCATCCCTTTGGAACCATACAATTTCTTCAGACTGGAGCTGACTTTTGAGTGCTCAAATTGGACTTAGAAGGTACATTGCATTGTTCAGAAGTGGCCCCACCAAAAAAAAAAAAAAAAACTGCAAAAAGAATCACAAAAAAATATTTTATCCTCAGATTTTGCTATAATATCAAAAAAAAAAAAAAACTGATGTGTCAGACATTATAGCCACATCATTATCAGTTTCATCATTGAGATTTAGTTACCGACAGATTAATCAACACAGGAACACAAAACCCACACATAAAAAATAGCAAAAACAACACCAGCCCTAGCAGAAATCAACACCTTCAGTTCTACAAAAGACATTGTACAAAGAAACACCACCTGGATATCAAAAAGGGGGAAAATTCAACACCCAATTCGAGAGTGAAATTGCAGTCACAGTCATATCCTCCTTGTCCCTGGATCCGTTCAAGCTTGACATTCACATTCCTGCTCATTACAAAACCAGTTCCGAGTTAGTTGAATATAAAGGAATAAGCATAAACCTTTCAGTATAATCATTTTAAAGATTGCCCTGAATTTTTTCTCTTTCAGTAAATCCATGTTGCATGCCAAACTCAGCTGCGAGTGCCTCTAAATCAGGAGTTATCTCCCCCTTGGGACAACCTCGGCTGGAGTGTGGAGGTTCAGTGCCACATCTCTCCAACCCTGATATACTTCCAATCTGGTTCTGTAAATCTTCCAATTCCTCTGCAGCCACAGTTTGCCGCTTCCCACCCATCTCTAGGTCCAAGCTTGTCTTAGGCATGTCTGGGCTTAAGGGCCGTCCCATGGAGCGTGAAGAGGGAAAAGCAATGGAGTCCTCTTTCACCCTAGCTCGAAAGTCATTCTTGGAGCTAGGAATCTTGAGAAGAATATTTCCCCAATATTTTTAATGCAACCACGGTTATAAGGATTGTTCTTCGTATCATAGCGATAACGGAAATTTTCATAAGTTGTCTGCAGGAAATCAGACTTAGTTTCTGAAGAACTGACACAAGAAAATCAGGAAAATAGAAAACAATAAGGAGGATTATTGCTTTAATGGAAACAGATCATACCTGATTGGTGCATATTAGGTAAAGGTGAAAGGCTGTTAACCCTCCTACAAACCAAACTGCTACAAATATATAAGATGAGAATGCCGGAGACTGGTGATTTCAGAAAGGCTTTCCATAGGTTGCACTCATATACGTCCATAGTTTTCTTGAGATTAACCCAGCAAAAAGCAAAAACATAAAGGCATAGCAAGGTGGTGGAGAACACAAACATGAAAAAGAAGCGGTAATTCCTCTGCATGGTCAGAAATAAACCATGTATAAGCATGATAGGTATCCTCGAGTTTACTGTATATAATTTTAATTATTCATCAAATTGTACTCAGTAGATCGCTTTTGATAACCAAATGAACATGACAAATTTATGATAACAGAAAAGCCAAAAGTAATGACAAAGGAATAGAACGGCTAGATGATTTACCATGCTACAGAACTGAATAAAAAATGCTTATCATATTCAAAAGAGGGTCCAGTATGACTGTTAGGTTCTTCAATAATAGATACAGTGTGGTGAGAACTCATTTTCTATCGAATTCAAATTACCAAGACAAAGCAAGCAACAAACACAATATAAAGGCCAACTTCTTGCTCACCCTATATCTCACAGAAATGCAAGTTCTCATTTCTGAAATTACCATATTTAATTCAGGCTAACATTGTATCTAAACAAAATGGTCATCATGCCATACCTTCCCAATGCATTGACCAACCCAAGGACAATGGTGATCAAAGCGTTCCACACAATTGTTACAGATGGAGCAATGGGAGCATCTTGGGGGCCGATAAAGCATGCATGTATGGCAATACTTAACCTTGACTATAATGCCATTGACAACGACATCCTTAGTAGGAGGCAAACTTGGGGCACCACGCTGACTTTCCAGCCAATCAGTAGATGAATTGGAAGCATCACCAACGTCTTCTGGTTCTGGAGGTTCTGGAGGATGTGCATTACGAGGAATAATGCCGGGATCTCTGCCAGATGTGATCAGCAGAAGAAAGAGAATCTGCACAAAAGTGGAATCTAGCGCCAATTAATAATTTATTTTTTATTCAAGCTTAGCTGTTCATGAATTCACTTGCAAGGGATAAGCAAAATATACAGGAGGGTCCCGCCATTGGTGTTATTTTTAGATTGGTTGCTAACTGAATGCCATCATTTATTTAAATCTCTCAAAGCTGCTTTTCAGGATTCAGCATATATTTGCCTTTACAAGAAAGAAAAAGGAAGGTCCATTGATAGTGTTGTTTCTGTATCCTTTCTGGATCTTATCCAATTGTTAGTAACAAAGTTGTCAACTTCCCAACCAGCATGCTCTTTACTTCTCTGTTCTATGCCATTTGCAAGCTACTAATCTCATCAGAATCCTAAAATAGAAACTGTCATATCTCTGAGCATTCCAAAAATCATTAAATTTCAACAAATAATGAAATCAAAACCCGTAAATGTTTGTCCAACATAGCTCAAGTGTAATAACTTTCCTGCCATCCTTATTTTGGTTGGAACAAACATGGAGGCAAAGAGAGAGAGAGAAAGAGAAGTGGATGGAGAGCTTGGTTTCAAGGCCATGAGAAAGAAAAGGAGAAAGAATGCATAGTAGACCAGTACGTCTTTTTTTTTTTCAAAAAAATATAGATCTTTTCTTAACATCTTTTAAGAGATTATTTTATCGATTTTTAATCCCGAATTTTGCTATACAGTCAAGTAATTTCTTAATATCAAAGTACAAATTGTTAGAGAATTATTAGTTGTTGCACATACATATTTAAATGACTTTCAATAGTTCGTGTTGATATGTTTATTATTCATGTCGAAATTTTTATATGCATGCTTAGCTAATTAACTAAAAAATCAAGGTATTAGTGCTTTCCCACATTCCTTCTATAGGAGATTGTGACAATTCCTTTCTCTTGAACCTTGAACAAATCTTGGCTCCATTCCTCATATATATATGTATGCTGTGTATAGATAGGTAGCTCCAACCCTAATGCATATACGGGGTTTGTGTTAAGAGAGAGATGTGTTGTGTAGAATAGATAGATAGATAAATAGCTCCAACCCTAATGCATATACCCGGGGTTCATACTTGTTGCAATATTCAATACATTCAAGAGCATAAATGGATACATGAAATGAAGTGCACTGACAAGAGGTTAAGGCAGCCATCATTTGTTGAATTTTATTACTGGAGAAATTTATTTGTTAAATATATATGCTCCTCTCCATATTGTAATTGCAAGTTTATATGTGCATTATATTAAAGCATTATTTGAACCTACGAAGATCAAACACAACATGAAAAGAAAATGAAACAAAGTTGACTTATACTTCCTACTGAGACAAATATAGAAGCTTATGCTAATTGGATCCAAAAGCCTAAATAGATAGGACTTATTTGATAAAAAATAAGAAAATGTAAGAGAAAAATACCTGGCGGCAATTAATTGGAACAGGAGAAGTTAAACTTACATGTGCAGTGATGATAATTGCTATAGCTATGATTAGATCCCCAACTTGATTTTGGAACTCATTAAATAGCTTTGGTGAAACAAATGCTGCAAACAGGATTATTGGAATCACTATAAGTAGTACAGTCAATATCATTGACCTTGCATCTGGCCCAAAAATAAGCCTCCCTCCAAGAAAGAATCTCTGCAAAATGTTTTGTGAGAGAACCAATTCCTTTCAGCTGAAGCTAGCAGAATAATAGGCAGGGAAAAGTGTAAAACCACAAAACATCCAATCCCTTTACTCATTTGCATTTCAAAGACAAAAATTGTATAGGCAGTGCATGACTATATTACCAACAATTGCATGAATAACCATTACCACCAAGAAATGTCCTGATTAATTAGAGTCAATACATAAATTACATTATCGCCACTGAATAACCATTAAGCATGGTGTTTCTGTGGATTTTTTTATGTACATCAAATTCTTGTCTTGATTTTATTTGTTTTTGAGAAGTTCTTTAAAAAAAAAAATCTGGCATCAAGAAACTAGCTAATTGCATATAAGGCAGATAAAATTACAATCGCTTCCTATTATTTAGGACTAAAAGGGTTGTAAAGCTAAGGGTCATAAAGCTCTCAAATAAAACGGAGGGCATGCAGGGCGGGGGGTAGTGGGGCAGCTGTTTGTAAAAGCAAGAAAACTGAAAGCATGAAAAGAGATGTTGCATAGTTCTCTGATGATTGGCTAGCTGAAGATTTCAAAGCCCTCTGTGCAAAAAGAAATATGAAAAACAGTGAACCTCATATAGCATCTTCAGAACAATTGAGCATTGTTAAAAAAATATATAGTTCCAATCTCATGCATCAGGATCAAGGTAATGATAACTTCAATCCATCAAACTCAACATTTTAACTGGATCAGATGAGTAAATAACTTGCAAGAAAGGTGATACACAGGAGCATGAGATGGAAGAGTGTCCAGCATCTCACTTGTTCAGTTTGAGTTATACTAGATTAGAACTATCATAAGCCTAACTTTGCATCTTTTTAGCACTAATTTAATGGTTAGGCTTGTTTCCTCTAGCATCTAGTTAATATGGATACAGTTCTATTCCTATCCTAAGCAAGCCGTAGCTTCAGGATATTTCCCTTTTGAAGTGCCTTGTGCAAATTTCGAGCCCACCTAGTGGCACAAGGCATGCCGATATTGTTAGAAATTTTAAACAATTATTTGGGGGCCACACATGTCATGACAAATGTGTTATGCTATTATTTGATTAGCCAAGAAATTGATCAATTTGGTATAAAGTGGCTAAGGGTATAATTGTCATGAAAAATCATTGTGTAGATAGATACCTATATGCTATTTCTAATTTGATGAGGAGCCAAATTAGAAATTAACCTATTTAAGGGTTATGTTCCGAAGGAGACAAAGAGTCGAAGAGGGTTTCGTATTCTCTTATCCCCAAAGAGTACAACGCGAAAATCTATGAATAAGGGGTCTCCCTTTGGAAGATCACAACCCATAACCATCAAGACTTATGGATTCAGGTACGCTTTCTCTTTTGTCTTTGTTTTTTTTTCATACATGAATAATATGGAATCTGAAATGATTATTTTCCATAAGATATATCATCACTTACATTCCCTCCCTAATATTTTAGGGTAACTCATTCATGATATCATAACAAACTTCACTCTGTACCAAGATTTATATAATTCATTCAAGATATGATCACAGATTTAACAATGGACTGAGTCCATGGTCTTAGAATCGACCCATAAGGAGTTAGTGTGCACAAGGCTGAACCTTACATTGCTTCCTTTCCAGACCTGATACACCCGTTTTGATGGGCCATTTGTTTCAATGATCCTCCGATTTGAATCGGAGAGCTGGGGAGCTGCAGCCCCATACATATTTCCTTGCATCTCCGCACAACCTCAAGTTGACGATAGTTTGCAAACTAGTAGCTTCATCAGGGCATCAACATACCCTTTCAAGCTCTTGATCTCCTGGAACACAGAAAAAATGCTGCATATAAAGAAATAATAACGATAAGAAACCAAGAAAAATTCGAGTAGAGAACATAAATGGGCATACAGTGTTCAATAAAATACCAAAGACCAAACACACTCCAGTGAATGCCTTCTTATCAAATTCATCGAAAGGAAAAGAAATAACTAAAAAAAGAATGGGGTAATAAGCCACTCACCCAAATCTAGATCACAGTGTACCAAAAACGCATGCCATATAGCATAAATAAAATCATTGAATCATGAAAACAATAGTTGAAATAAATCTGAAGAAAATGTGATTCGTAAAATCGGTCCAACCAAGCAAAGATCCGGATTTTTTACAGCCATGATAACATCAAGAATGACAACAGACAAAAAAAAAACGCAAAAAAAACCCTAAGAAATTGAAAAATGAGGTAAAAAAGCGATTTTCAGGAACTGCACGGCGAAGAAACCGGATCAGAGTGCTACCTGGGCGAAAGGGGAATGAATCCAAGAAATGACGCAGCAAAGAAGCGGGGAACCCTAGCTTAGCTCTATGGAAGAGCTCCCTGGAGATGGATCGGCTCACATCCAGTTAGCACGCCAGGATCAAGAGGAGAAGAGGTGAGAGATAGTCCGGATCGGCGATCTTTTGGCAAATCAGGCCGGCTCTGACCGGGGCGGTTCAGCGTGAGGGTGGAGGACGGGGCGCAGCCATCGCCGGAGTTCTTAATCCTATAAATCTAATCCAATAATCCAGAGTTTAACGGCCATCAGTATTACGTTAAAAGGTTGGATTGAGTGTAGAGGGGTGATGGTACGCTGAGCAAAGGACGGATTTCGGAGCTGTTTTATAAACCGATGTCCTTTTAGCAACAACAGTGCAAAATAAAAAAAAAAAAGTTACCGTGAAAAGGTTGTTGAAATAAAAAAAAAAATTATTTTAAATAATATTTTCTACTTCATCTTTTATACTGAAAAGCATCAACAAAAATTGAATGATTCTACGTGAAAGCACTGCTCCGAATGACGTTTTTTCTTGTTTCCAATATGACTGTGGATAACTTTAAGTTATACGCTTTTCTTTGCATTCATCTCCCTGTCCAACAATATGTTGCTAGCTTTGAGGATAACTTCAACGGGAGTATAGAGAAGGCACCATGCAACTCCTTCAATAATGTGAAGTCGTCGTCTCCTCCAATCAAGTGAGATTAATTTCTTGCACCTAGGAAAGATGCATAGAGTTACATTGTAATCTTTACGTTAGCAGTGGGGGAAGTAGCAAGATTCTAGTAACAAACCAAAGATAAAAGCATCAAGGCTTCCGTTAGGAAGGTATTCATAGATCAGCAGCATCTCTTCTCTCTCCATGCAGCAATCCAGCAACCTGATCAGGTTTCTGTGTTGAAGCTTCGCTATCAATTTCACCTTATTCTTGAATTCTGTAGAACCTTGACTAGATGTTGTGGATAGCCTCTTGATAGCGATTTTCCTTTCATCAGGTAGCACGCCCTATGAAGAAAAAGAAAAATATTATGATTTGTTACCAAATGGGGAGCATAGTTAGGCTACCATGGATTATTATGTATTTAACCATAGGAAAGACGAGGAGTGTCAATGCATACTCTGTGAACAGGGCCAAATCCACCTTCCCAAGCTTATTTTCGTCAGAGAAGTAATTCGTAGAGGCTTGTGTCATAACTAGATCCATCAATGGCAACTCGATGGCAAGACATCATCCATCATGGTATATCCACAGCCAAATGGGAACATACCACTAGAAAAACAAGAAAAATGCCACTCCGAGTGGTGCTTTCATGCTGGATTGCCCAGTCCCACTGGCATTTTTCAACGCTGAAGTGGTGTCAATGCATACTCTATGAACAGGGCCAAATCCACCTTCCAAAGCTTATTAATTCGTAGAGGCTTGTGTCATAACTAGATCCATCAATGGCAACTCGATGGCAAGACATCATCCATTAATGGCATCCATAGCCAAATGGGAATATACCAATAGAAAAACAAGAAAAATGCCACTCCGAGTGGCGCTTTCATGCCGGATCGCCCAATCCCTACTGGCATTTTTCAACGCTGAAGTGGTGTCGAGGATGAGATGAAAAATACTATTTGAAATGACATTTTCACTTTAACACCATCTTCACAAAAACTTTTTCTTCAACTATTGTTGTTAAAACTGGTGTCCCTTGACGCCGTTTGAAAAACAGCTATCGGATTTAGTGTATATGTCCAAAGGCACATGCACGTACTAGTATCCATATTGAAATGAATGTAATAAATTATACAAATTTTATAAATGTAATAAACTGTACAAAATTTCAAGCGATTGCCACCATGTGCTCAGTTTCAATCAAAACCCTATACATCCAAGACCTCTACCTATGGACCTCAATGGCTTCTTTCTCGTCCCTTCTCCATCCCCATCGCTCATTTTACTATTTTCTTAACCATGCCCTTGTTCCTCCTTCATTAGTGACAAGCTTAAGGTTGTGTTTGTAGCCAATAATTTGGTAATTTAAATGGAGCTCACGAGATAACTATGTTTGGTACATATTTTGAATGGTAATCTGAAAAGAATGGATATCCATATTACTAGAGATGTGATAATCTAATATATATTTTAACAAAATTGCTCTTGCTTTCTTGATCTTTTATACTCGTCTCTTCCTCTATCGACCTTGTTGGAGCTCCATGTCGAAGCTTCTGCCAAGTCAGGTCATAGATCTCTGCCGCCCAGCTGCTCCACGACCGTCTTCAGACGCCGTGAAACTTTTTTTGATCGGTGATCTCTAGCATTCTCACTGGCCACTTCAAATATCATTTATAAACACAAAATTTTATAAACATTATCATTTATAAATATAAATTTTTTAAATCAAATATATAATAATATATACTTTTTTTAAATTTAATATAGGAGTATTTTAAGAATTTGATGTTATATGACTGGTAATATGTTTGTCATATCAAACACAGTAATTAATATTACAGTAGCATTACCTATGTATATCAAACACAGTAATCAATATTACTGATAATCTATCAAGTGGTATAATCATCTTGTAGGTAATCCATATTACCATTCAGAATTGCCTTGCGATGCACCAAACGCAACTTGAGGAAGATGGTGGAGTCTTAAAAGGATTTTCATAACATCATATGAAAATATTTTAGATTCTTCATATTTGATTCGATAAATTCAAGCATTTAAGTATTATCATAAAATGTGATAATATGATTATCACCAAAGAGAGTGCCAATATTAGATTACCATCTAATAAAAATTTAACACTAAAAATTTCATCAGAAAAACCTTTTAACTAACTTGTATTTTATAATTTAAATTAATTATATAAAATGATTATAATATATAGATATATATTGTTGGTTAACCTGACATTGGGTGTTAGATCATTCATGATGTGGTCCTACCCAAATGGGCCACCACCAATTCGTGAGCTATTGGTTGCCTGATATGGTCCTTGGTTTGTGATGCTGCGAAAATTCGTTCTTCGGCTTTGAGGTGATGCACATTGGGATCCGAATAGTGCTCTTTCATCCGACTGACCTGTAAAGCAGTCTTTACGTAAGAAGCACGGGGTGATCCCTGTGAAATCTCTAGCAATCAGATAAGAGGAGAAGGCTCCAGCAGAATGATCTCCCTCTTTGAGATGATTTCTCAAGAGCAATGACCTTTGTTAAAGTTTTTTTTTTTTGCTTAGATTGCTTTCGAGAGTGTACCTAGGGGTCTTGGGTGCGCTGCTAAGAAGGTGAGCCGTTACCTAATTTTTTGGATGTGTTTTAGGGAGTTGGTATCTGATAAGGCTGAAATCCTATCGGTTACGGAGATCAGCAGTTGATGAAGCTGACGGACACTTTATTGGGAATTTGAAATCCCGTTGATTATAAATGGAGTATTATATTTGGCTTCCGTTTCTGTTTGGGGAATCTCACTATGCAATCTTTGCAATCGGGGTGGTTCATCCTCAAGATATCCGGCATGGTTTAAAGCAATAATGACGCTTGCGTTGAAAGGATGAGGGTCGATTCTAATAAGGTATTGAGATAACTCGGCCTTGCCGAGGTTCGAAGATAGCTCGGCCCATCTGAGATACTGAGATTAGCTCAGCCTTATCGAGGTACGGAGACAGTTCGACTCTGCCGAGGTTTGGAGACAGCTTGGTCCTGATGAGGTTCGGAGATCGACTCTGGTGTTGGCGTTGAGATCGACAATGGCATCGGTACTAACTCTGGAGTCGGTAAGGAGACCGACTCTTTTTGTCTATTGGATCGTAGCTCAGTCAATCAGTTCAAACATGGCTTGATCAGCCAAATTAAAAATAACTTGATCTTTAAAAATTCGACATTTGTCATCGGGTATAATTATTGATGCGATGATAATTTTTTTCTATATATCATATTAAAATAGAGAAAATTAAGTCTTTGTTACAATAGGACAACGAACGAAGCTCGATCCCTTTCACTTTCTTTCTTCTCTTTGGTATTTGGACGACCTTGTTACCTCTTTAGTACCGCAATAATACGAGATTTGATGCATTAGAAGATTTGGATAGCCTCCATCATCGGCCGATCGACGAGCTTCTTCATAATATAACTTCCGCTATGGAAAGGAGGTATGTCTCGTGTTCTGCTCCTGAATTGGTATCAGAGCCGGCAACCACCATGGAGCTTTTCATATTAATTCTCTCATGTTGTGGTGATCATTAGAGCATGCGAAGGAGGTGCGTGCGGTGACAGATGGCCGCTGCCCCATATACCCCTTGCGACGGTCGACGTGTTTTGGCCATAGAGCGCTCAGCAGGCGCCGAGCTGAGGTGCTCGTCACCGGGCTTGTGCTTGTCATTGGCCTCCGCTTTGAGTAGAGAACCGGCCGGTAACCCATTCTTGCCAGGCAGAGTCGCAAGGAAGGCATGAAGCCCAACGGTTATTGTCGAACTGCTCTTCCCGAGCAACGACGGGAATCGCTCGGGGGCGTCCCCTCCTACCGGAGAGGTGGGCCGCTAGACCCCAATCTGAGGCCAAGATCCCCCTCTCTCAGGCCATCGATCAGAGAGGCCACCGTACCTTCTCCTGACTGCTGGAGGCCGAGAAATGCCCTCTGCTGCTACCGCACGTACGACAGGCACCAGGTGTTCGTTGAGTTGAGTTTACGGATGGCGCCATTCCAGGGGCATTTGTTTCCACAATTTCTGACGGGGAGCTTAAGATGCTAACGTTGCAGCCACGTCAGCTAAGTGCAGACGAGGCAGCCCCATGGCACTGACACAAGCCGATTTTGTGATGCGACATGCCATGTGTCACACCATGCATGGAACCTCCCATGGCCGTCGAAACGTCGAATCCGTCCCTCCCGATCCAGGATTAGAGTTCTCGATCGCCCCTCTCCGGTTTCAGCCGTGATGGACGGGAGACTCTTCGCATGTTGTCTGACGTTCGGATCTAGCTAATCGTTGTTGCTTAAATGTAAGATGACGGATCTTTTCTCATGAACCGTTCGATGAATCGTTCGAGAGTTAGCCATCGTAGATCTGATTTTATTCATTTCTTTCAAAATGTATTGTAGAAAATTAGATTAGAGTAGATTATTTTATTTTCAGCTAGATCTACTCTAGAGCTGCTACAAATAGAGAATCAAAAATAAAAAATAAAAAAAAAGATGAATGACTCTGAGATTTGTTTTCGCTTACTGTTCTATAGCAAATGTATTATATCATACCAATATGGTACTAAAAAATCTATATCAATGCATATAGAGTCCTAATATATACTGTATGGATGCAGCATCCAGATGAATTGGTGATGACCATTAACCAGCCTTATGGGCTGGTTTGATTGCCTTGAGATCCTCTCTAGCAAATCCATTGAAGTAATAAATGCACCAGTCACTAAAAAGCAGCCACAAACCATGTTCAATTGCAGGATTTATTTGGATAATGAATTGATTTAGAAGAAGGCATTGCAATGTAAAGATTTAGCTTTGGCATTTGCAGTGTAATTGTTTCGCATTTCATGCTTTAGATCAGAGGAAGATTAACTATGCACCTAAATTAATTTGCTCATTTATAGATAAGTGATAATAAATAAGTTTCATGCACATTGATTTTGCACATATTGATTGATTGATTGATTTCAATACAGAGTTTCCTTGGGCAATTTACCAGTCAGTTATGAAGGGGAATAGTGTACTCTCAAAAGACAAATAGCACACTCAATCACTTTTAATATGCTGCATAATATCATAGGAGTGTTTTTGAATTTTTTTTAAAAAGCTTTTTTTCTTAGGAAAATTTTATTGTAAATTTGATGTTGGACATAAAAGCTCACAAAATGTCGCTCATACTTCAACAGATATCTTAGGTATCTTAAATACCAATAGACTGCTCATCATGATCATTATCAATTTTATTCCCAAAGGCTTCTTTTTTATATATATTTTTTTTTATGTTGGCATATGTAGTGTTACACTGGTAAAACTCAGCATGTAAGAAGTAACTGGTTTACATTAACCACTTCTTGATAGGTATCTACTACCCAAAAAGAACATATTCAGTGGTTCAGCTCAGCTGTTTCTGATGCAACTCATTAATTTTCTTCTGTTGTACTTTCCGCTGTATGGATTGTGAATTACTTTCATAATTACATAATGCACATCTGCTAATAGTATGTGGTCCTTTCTTTTAGTTGACCAGGAACATTTCAGAATTGATTTATTTAGTTGTTGGAAAAATTGTACTTATCATAAGCAAATAATGTCGTGGACACCAATGTAAGGGCTCTGTTTCTAAGTAGGGAATTTTGAAGTCCTCACCACTTCTCCATTAAGCCACATATGTGAAATTCATACCATGCAGCATGATGCAACAAGAGCAGAATAATGGTGATAAAAATAATCAATAATTTAAAATTTTAAAGGTTATATTGACACATCTTTTTTTTTTTTTTAAGGAGAAATGTGATTGATGCTTCCGAACTGCATTATTTTGGTAATAAAATAGCACTGGGGTTTTTCTTCTGGGTTAACTGATTCACCAACTCCTCTTAGAATAGGATTTTTGCATTCTTTTAAGATTTTAACTTCATTTTGATGGTTTGATTGTGACATGTCAATTTTGAGCAGTTGTTGATCATGCCTCCTTTTTAATCTTTGCACGTTTAACATAGCTGAGACTTTTGGTTTTCTAATTTCAATCTCTCTCCTACTATCCAAAGAACATTGGTTTCCAGCTACAATTATCTATTGCAGAATGTGCTCGCTTTCGGACTTCTATGTCTTCTAATGACATTTTTCACCTTTAACTACATCCTTCTAAAAAACGCCTTGTTTTTGCCTTTTGGACACAGGTTTATGGAAACATTCCCAGAGTGATGGACATGAAGACTATGGTCTTCTTGTGAGTGAAAAGGCGAGGAAGTATGCAATAGTCAAAGATCTTGATGAACCAATTAAGCTCAAGGATGGAACCATTGTTTTGCAATATGAAACTCGATTTCAGAATGGGCTCGAATGTGGTGGTGCTTATCTGAAGTATCTCCGGCCACAAGCTGCTGGATGGGCTCCCAAGGAGTTTGACAATGAGTCCCCCTATTCCATCATGTTTGGACCTGACAAGTGTGGCTTAACAAATAAGGTGCACTTTATCTTTGAACACAAGAATCCAAACACTGGTGTCTTTGTCGAGCATCATCTCGAGAACCCCCCATCAGTCCCAAATGACAAACTCTCTCATGTTTACACTGCCATTCTGAAACCTGATAACGAGTTAAGGATTTGATAGATGGGAAGGAAAGAAGAAGGCAAATTTTTTATCTGCTGATGATTTTCAACCAGCACTTATTCCAAGCAAGACTATTCCTGATCCAGATGATAGGAAGCCTGAGAACTGGGACGAGAGGGCTAAAATTCCAGATGCTGATGCTGTAAAGCCTGATGATTGGGATGAGGATGCCCCTGAGGAGATCGAAGATGAGGAGGATGTCAAACCAGAAGGGTGGATGGATAATGAGCCTGAGGAAATTGATGATCCTGACGCCACAAAACCAACAGACTGGACGATGAAGAAGATGGAGAATGGGAAGCACCAAAAATTGATAACCCGAAGTGTGAGGAAGCACCTGGATGTGGTGAGTGGAAGAGATCAATGAAGAAAAATCCAGCATACAAGGGAAAATGGCATGCTCCTTTGGTTGACAACCCAAACTACAAGGGTATTTGGAAACCACGACAGATATCAAATCCTGACTATTTTGAACTTGACAAACCTGAGTTTGAGCCTATTGCTGCTGTTGGAATTGAGATCTGGACCATGCAAGATGGCATTTTGTTTGACAATATTTGATAGCTGGCGATGAGAAGGTGGCTGAATCATATCGTGAGAAAAAGTGGAAGCCCAAGTATGAAGCTGAGAAATCAAAGCAGAAGGCTGAAGAAGCAGCTGCTGGATTTTCAGATGGACTTTCTAACTTCCAGGTACTAGTTATGCCTTTCAAAGTTGTTTGTTTTTCGGATGTAGTTAGCTCATGACTTTTCTACATAATCAATCTTTTAATATGATTATTGGGCAATTGCAGAAGAAGGTATTTGATGTTCTTTACAAAGTAGCAGATATTCCTTTCTTGGCGGCACATAAGTTCAAGATTATTGTAAGTGGCCCATGCCATTTTGCATTGCTAAGTGCAGTTACTTATCATAGTGAATCGTTGCATAAACTCCTGAAGGATTTCTCCTACTGTAAAAGCAAATTTCTTCGATGCATACTGATATAAAGGTTTCACCAATAAAATCTAGAAACTTTGGATTTTTTGGGATCTATATAATTTTTTTGAAACAATCTATCTTTCATTTAATTCAAGCTGATTTTTTTTCTGTTTTAGCCTATTATCATTTAGCTGATAATCAGTAGATAATACATTCAGTTCTGACCACGTCATCAGAACAAAACTTCCTCTGTCTTAGATGGTATCTTGGTGTCACTCGGTCGTGTTTTGAGCTGCATACAGAGGACCAGCTGAATAAATTGTTTCTTTGATGATATCACCTACACCATGCCTGTATCTCTCTGGACATATTTTAGATAGAGAAGGCTCAAAGCGAAGAACATTTTTGATAAACAAACATTTCAAGGCATCAAAATATGTTTGAAGATTCCAGGCCTTGAACGAAGTGTTTTTGATTTCATAGCATTTATATGCTTTTTGTTTGAATTTCCCTTCCTCCAAATCTTGTTCTGTTTCGTATGCCTTAGGAGAGTTTAAGCATGCAATCATATTGAGGTCCAAATAACTTTTTTTTTTTTTTTGCAGGATGTCATCGAGAAAGGAGAAAAACAGCCAAATCTGACTATTGGAATCCTGGTGGCCATTGTAGTGGTCAACGCTACAGTTATCTTCAGAATCCTTTTTGGAAGAAAGAAACCTGCGGTGGGTTTTGATTCTTTTGTTTTTTTTTTTTTGTTTCTGGTTCGTCTTATTATTAATAGCTGCATGGTAAAATTATGTGCTACATGGGACTGTTTTGCGCAGCCACCACCAAAGACCACCTCTGGATCCAAGACTGCTAAAGCAACTAAGAATGTCAAAGTGGGAAGCATTACTGAAAAAGAAGAGACAAATGAGAAAGAGAATGCAGTGACACGACGTCGGCAATCCAAGCGGGAAACATAGGAGAAAATTAGATAGGACTTGAAATTTCAGGATGCTGGAAGTTTTAATTTGCTTCTTTAACCGTGGCACACGAAGTTGGTGCAGGTCATATGGATTTTTTTTTATTTTTTTTGGGGGTGACGGATTGCTTTGAACCACTGCATGATGTGCAAGATCAGCAAATGCAAACTTTATCATGATCTGACATCTTTCTCAAGATTTTGAGTATTAAAAGCTTTGAAGGCCACCATAATTAATTTGTGATGGGGTCTAATCTCACTGAATTAGTTCATATCCTGCTAGTACCTCACATTGTGTCGCCAGATTGCTTGTGAAATCAAAAGTGATCAGAAGTCATCAGTAGTCCAGACAGTACCAGCCAACCTTATTATTCTTAACCCAAGACCGTTTAGTTGGAAGAATCTGCATTGTTATGCAGAAATCACATAAACATCAGCTGCCCCAGGTGGTTGGGCTTGCCCTATAATTTGCTCCATGGCTTCTACATAGGAAGAACAAGGTGCCTTGATCAGCAGTGGATGAAAAAGTGCAGAGATTTGCTGAGTCCTTGTGTACAATCCATGGATGCTTGCTCTCTCTCTCTCTCTCTCCCAAGAAGCTAGCTGGCCAATCACCACATATCTCTGCATGAACAAAGCCCATTCCTAAAATGGTGGAAGCTCTGAGGATCCTTCAATATGATCTCCCGCCCAACCATTTTGGAGATCATCTTCAATGAAGCGTGGCAACTCTTGCACACGCTGAGGTTCTTGGCCACGCGCAAGGTTGAGCAGCTCCCTTGCGCGCTGATCAGCCCAAAAGCAACAGCAAGCATCTCACTGTGGCCTCGAGGAATACATTCCCTCTCTTCATCCACATCATGCAGGCTAAAATCCTCCTCTAGGACATACCCCTCTTCTTCCATCATCCTCTCCATCAAACACTCTAGCTCCCAGTATATCCCTTGCGACCTAGGGTGTGAAACATCCCCCACCTCGAACACATGAACTTTGCCCTGCACCTCAATCCAGCTGACAGCTTTCTTTGGCTTCAAACCCATGTCCCAAATGGTCTCCCTCAACCTTTTTACGGTATCCCATTTTCCATTGGCTGCATAAAAATTTAACATCAATACATAGTTTTCAGCATTCAGCGGCTCTAACTCGAGCAGTTGCTCAGAAATTCGCTTGCCCATCTTCATATTGCGGTGCACTCGGCAGCCTCCTAGCATTGCTCTCTGCACCACGGCATGGTGTCCGATCCGGAGGTCCTCCACAAATGTCCGTGCTTCATCAAAAGACCGGCACGAGATAGAAGACCGACCATGAGAGCAAAATGCTCAACTTCTGGTTCTTTTATAAAATTAAAGAAATGCCTGCCTTCCTCAACCATGCAAGCAGTGCTGCAAGCATGCAAAGCTGCAGCAAAAGTAGTCCTATCAGGTAACACCATGGAATTCTCCTTCATTTGATGGAAAAGAGAAACTCCATGATCTCCTTGCCCATGTAAGCTATATCCTAATATCATCACAGTCCAGGATATAACATCTTTCCCCAACATTCTCTCGAATATCTTTGAAGCTGCCTCGATACTTCCCGACTTCACGTACATGTCCATAAGAGCATTAGAAACTGTGGGATTCAGATGTATTTGATGTCGAATTATGCATCCATGAATCTCCTTACCATGTTTGTGAGCAGCTACCCTGGCACAAGCCGGGAGGATGGCAGAGACTGTAAATGAATCAGGTCTTGCTCCTTCTATACACATTGTCCGAAATAACTTCAGTCCTTCGTTAAAGCCTCCATTAGTCACGTAACCACTGATTATTGTAGTCCAGGACACTGCATCTTTCGATGGCATATGGTTGAAAAGAGCACGAGCCTCTTCAATTCTTTCGCACTCCAAGTACATTTTCAAAAGTGAATTGCCCACCAAAACATCATACTCCAATCCAATCCTTCTAGCGATCTGGTGAAGTTTCTTCCCTTCATGGACTGACCTCAACTGTCCACATGCTCTCGCCGCTGTAACCAATGCCACTGCATCCAATTCCATGTTTGAAGTCACCATTTGGTGGAACAACTGCAACGTAAAACTAGGTTTGTCCTCCAATAAGTATAAGTTGGCTAGCAGCGTCCACGAGACGGAGTTCTTCCAGTTTGAACAATTAAAAACTATGGCCGCAGTGTCAGCTCCTTCAAACTGGCCATAGAATTCCATAAGAGCAGTGACTACATAGGAATCAGACGCGAACCCAAGCTTGAGAGCGTGGGCATGGACTTGTTTTCCACTGGAGTAGGCATCGGCGAGGCAAGAAGCACGGAGGACGGCGGGAAGGGTGCGGTGGTCAGGGGGTGCACCGCGAAGGAGCATGTGGCGGTAGACAAAGATGGTTTGCCAGGGGCTGCCGTCGACCAGGTGGGCCCGGAGGAGGGTGTTCCAAGCAAAAGTGTCCCAGAGGGGAATTTGGTCGAGCGGTTCGTGCGCATTGGGGGCAGATCCGATGGGACTGATGGTTTGGGTTGGGTGGTGGTGGTGGTGGCGGAGGCGGTGCCGGTGCCGGGTCTCTGGGCTTTTAATGGGTTGGGTGTTCTTGGTGAGGGATTGAGCTGAAATAGAGTAGCATTGAAGGGATTGAAGGAGGGGCATTTCGAATGGCAAGTCTCTGGTGTCCCCTTATGGATATGGATATGGTCTTGCGCTCTGTGGATGGAGCATGAGGCTGATGCTCGTTTGCTTTGGATTTTGGGCAGGTGGGGCAGCCTTAGATTTCAATGGAGACATAGGCCTTATGGGGTAATAAGGCCTATACCTAAGCCAGGTGCCAGTAGATTTGTAAAGTTGGCTTGGCCTTGATGGCATATTGTTGGGGTTCATAGCATCCATCACAGTCAAGTTAAAGTGGTAATTTTATTTTTTTAATTAATAATTTGCTGATTTTCTATTTAGATTGATCTCTGCAACTTTCTCCATCAACTTTTTTTTTACATGTCAACCAGCAGCAAATTTGTTCATAGAACCTGAGACTAATTTCAATTTTTTTATTAACTAGCAAGCTTGCAAATACTTATTCTTGACTTGACTTGATTGTTTAGTCCATGCAGAAAAAAGTGTTAACCAACCAGCAAAGCAAAGTAAAATCATAAAAGGAGGAAGTTAGCTATAAAATATTACCTAAGGTACACACACAATATGGAAGAAGAGAAGTTTAGGTATATTTGAATAGATAAATTTAAATTAATCATCTTTTATATTTTAAATTTATATAGTTTCTAAATTTTAAAGATTAAAAAATAAAAAAATAAAACAGTTTTGGGATTCTTATTGGATCAAAAGTCAAAGAAGATGACAGAATTATGAATTTGATTATATTTAAATATGAACAAATTTATCTTTCTATATATATATATGAAATTGAATTTCATATGAGAATTCGTTCAATAACATAGAAATGATTAACGGTACTAGCAAACTTCAAAAATTTTCTAATGATAACATAAAAAGTAAGACCGTCTCTAAGGCATCAACTTTTGGTTGCAACTTAAATCATTTTAGTTAGATGTTAGATGAGAAAATTATGACCCAAAAATTTTGGCTATGTTAACCAACACTCCGATCGAGGTCTTTTTGTCCTGACCATAGCATTCTAGTAGTCAATATATAATTTGATTTCAATTAACATGATATAAATCAAAACTTGGAGCTTTTCAGTTCTAGTTACTGAAGAGTCATTTATTAGTAACTCAATACTATTATAGAGGTTCAAACTGTAGTTATAATGCTACCAATTAAGTATGAAGTGTCTAAAATTATGTTTTAACTTTTAGGGAGCAAAATTGGTTCTTGAAGCCTAATATGTTGTCATGGTTTCAATTTGTCACGAATTTTAGAAGAAACCCACGAGTCCTATCACCGACCCTAGAGTATTATAACCACCCCATTTATTCCTAATTTTTGTATAACTTAATGATATGAATTAAATTTTGAATTTTTTTTTTTTTTTTGAAGCATTCTTTGACAACCCAACTCTATGCTAACCTAGGTGAAACTTCAGGACCTTCTTCTGATGCAATTCCAAAAATCATATGGGAAGCCAAAGTGGCATTGCTGGAGATCCAAGATATTCAAGTGATGGCTAGTGCGACTTTGGTTCTATAAATGAATCCTATTAGTGAGATATTGGCTAGTTATCTTAGCTTAGTTTTATTTCCTATTCATTTTTCTTGTATCCAAAATAACCAAAGAAATATAAAATATTATTTTAGCATTTTTTTTCTTTATTCAAAACCTCAATTCTTATATATGCTGCATGGGAGATGTATTGTTTGGTTTTTTTTGGCATTATTTGATGTGGAATGAGTGGCATAGGAGCTCAGTCATACTCATAGTACAAATTAACAAGAGTTTTAGTTATGTTCAAATTTTATCATTCTCTTTTTTTAGTTGATTATCTCCTATTTAATTTTTTTTATTTAAGAATTAGGGTAGAAGTAGAAACCCTTTATAGGTCAATTAATGGTCATTGAAAAACTCTTGAATAACATGCTTTGTCATTTTCCCTTCCAAGTTTCAATTTCTTGAAATTGATCTTGAGATCTAGTCTTGTATTGGCCCAACCTCATTTGTCTATTGCATCAGGTGGTATCAGACAAGATTTACTCAATCCGATGGTAAACTATGAAGTCGAGTGTTGTTCATCGGAGCAAGCTTTCAAGACTGAATTGCAAACTCAAACCCATGGAATTAATCATATAGAACAATGATTTTGATATTCATGATATTCTATATGGGTTAGAGCAACAAGACAATTGAAATCATTCAGATGATGGAATATATGTTGGAGATGTCACTCATGGCTAAGGCTCCAAAGGGATCAGTGAGACCCATGACCCAACCTGACTTGATCCAATCCAATTTGTTTAGATTTTGAACAATTAGAACTTTATCCTTCGCTTATGGTTCTTCAATTTATACTTTCAAGCTGCAAATTATCTTGGTGGAGTTTGTGCTGTCTCATAAGTTTTATACTCACAAACCAAAATGGATTCAATTAGGATACCTTTTTTTAATTTTTTTGAAATTAAAGAATCCAAATCAATTTGTATTTTTCTTTATTTATGGCATCACCTACTGCAAGCAGAAGCATTGTAGACCTTTTCAACTAAAATTCATCGAATTCGGGTTTTGTTTCTGCATTTTGTTTAGTTTTTGACTTGTTGAACTGTTAGAATTTATCATTCTCTTTTATGATTCTTTATTTGATTTTTCTCCTTCTGGTTCTTCTTTGTTCGTGGTCTTCGTCCATAAACGAAAGCACTCATCTCCATGAATGAAATAGATGAAGAAAGAACTATTGAAAAAATTTAGAACACCGGTGGCTTCTCGAGCAACAAACGAAGGATTTCTAGGGTTCAGAAATTTTTTTATGCCGACCTCAGAGAAATATGAAAGGACACCAGAAGCGCCATAATCATATCGTCGATACGCAAACCCGTAGGAACAGGCCACGTTATGCAACTTTTCTCAAAAAAATGGCATAGCTGAGTTACTATGGTGTCGTCGAATTACAACTAGGGTAACGTCAAAATTTTTGCATAGTTCAAATTTATCGTAGTGGTATCATAAGTTTATACCAAGGGTGTCGTAACGTTTCAACTGGGGTGTCGCAAAGGATTTTCGACCGAATTTCTCCTAGGGTGTCGTGGGGATTCTCTCCGTGGTCAGTTATAAGCACGGGTGTCGTAGCATTGGTGCTAGGGTATTGTGAGGTTTTAATTGGGGTGTCGCGAAGGATTTTCAGCCAAATTCCTCCTGGGGTATCGCGGGGATTCTCTCCATAGTCAGTTATAAGCATGGGTGTCGTAGCATTGGTGCTAGGGTGTCGTGAGGTTTCAACTGGGGTGTTGCGAAGGATTTTTAGCCAAATTCCTCCTGGGGTGTCGCGAGGATTCTCTCCATGGTCAGTTATAAGCACGGGTGTCGTAGCATTGGTGCTAGGGTATCGTGAGATTTCAACTGGGGTGTCGCGAAGGATTTTCGGCCGAATTCCTTCTGGGGTGTCGTAGAGATTC